>JARQOD010000320.1:0-168611 GCA_033576555.1 Oophaga sylvatica
TGTAGTAGCCGTCCGGCTCTACGACCTCTCCCACTTCTCCATGTTGTCTTCCTTTGGCTGCTTCTTTGGCTGCCATGTCCGCCATGTTATTGCCTCACGCCTCTTCTGTTCTCAGTTTTCCATGCACTTTGATTTTTCAAATTGCCACCATTTTGGAAGTTGGAGTATACCCGGTAGGTCCCTGAAGGCTCCATGATGCTTCACGGTTGTCCCGTTTGCTGTGATGAAGTCCCTTGTAGCCTAGATGGGTCTAAAGTCGTGTGCTATGCCATGCGAGTACCTGTAGTCCGTGTAGATGTTTGCAGTCTTGCCTTCTGCCATCTGGCAGGCCTTCGTCAGCGCTATCAATTCTGCTTCCTGGGCTGACAGGCTAGGTGACAGACTTCTGGACCACAGGATTTCTTGATTGCTGGTCACTGCACTTCCTGTGTTGAAACTTCTTCATCATCTGCAAATCTGGAGCCATCCAAGTATCCCCCCTTGGGAGTGGGAGTAGAGTGGCCGGGCTGAGTACTGTAGGTCTGGAGACGGTGACATTATGAGACAAAGGCAATAGAGGCGCCACAAATTATGCCTGGCGGCGGGGAGATTACTGTTGGTTGAGCTTGATTGAGGATTGCCAAGATGTCATGTGGAGTGAGAGTTTCCAGTGGCTGTCCAAGAGTGATTTCAGCAACCTTGTCCAGGAGGGTGTGTGCTGCAGATACTGCCATCAGGCAGGAGGGTGTTCTTCTTGCAACTGGATCCAAGCGGGCTGAGAGGCAGCCTAAAAGTCTCTTTTCCCCTGTGAATCCGTGCCAGGACTCCAGTAGCATGACCTTCTTTCTTCCATCAGGTAGACGGAAAGACTTTTTCATAGTCAGGTAGGCCTGGTATTGGCGCTGAGACTGTGGAGTTCTTCCAATCTCCTGAATGGGTTGAAGGCTGCGTCTGATAGAAGGAGCGGGTTGCGTTGATGCAAGCGCACAGAGGCTGCATTAGGACTGAGGCATCAGGGATCCAGGTTCTGCAATATGACACTAGACCAGGGAAGGCCTGCAGCATTCTTGGAGTTGTTGGGGGAGCCATCTTCTCCACAGTGGTCTTCCAGTCTTTTGACATGTGTTTCGTCTTGTGGGCAGTAGTGTCCCAGGGATGTAACTTGCTTCTGGCATCACTGGACTTTGTTCTTCCAGACCTTGCGTTGCTGTTCTTCCAGGTAGAGTAGGAGAGATAAGGAATAGACTGTGCAGGTGTCGATGTCAACCACACAAAAAGAGAAAGTCATCCACGTGTTGTAGAAGAGTGACTCTTGCATATTCTGCAATCCAGTTGACGAGGATGGAGGACATTGTCTTGGTGAAACTTGAAGGGCTTGTTTTGAGCAGCTTGAGACAACACTGTCCATATGCACTGCACTGGTGCGTGAAAGCAGGCCTCCAGGTGGAGGGGAAAAACTGAAGAAGGTACTGGCCAGGTTGATCACCGTGAATACCGTTGCGGTGACTGGGACTTCTGAGAGCAGAATGTGATGGTTCAGCACTGTTGGGGCTTCAAATACCGTAGCCTCTTTCGCGGCCTCCAGGCCTTGCACCATTCTGAACTCAGTGGGGTTTACAGTCTTTTTCTTCACTGTGGAAAGCTGGGATTGATTCCGATGGGCGAGGCAGCCCAGTTTGGCCTTGTCCTTCAGTATGCGGCAGGGTCTCCCATCTGCTGGTGCAGAGCTGGCGGGAAAACAAGCCGTCTACTAGGATCCACATCATGAGAGATGACGACCAGCTGGCTTTCTTGTTCTCCACCAAGACAGTCACTGTGTTAGCACCTGCTCTGGTCACAGGGGGTCTTCTTGTTGGGACGTTTCCTTAAACGGCTGCTTTTTTCTCAGCATGGGCCGTCAGTAGTTTCTTTTTCTCCAGCTCGGTCTCAGGTCAATATTTGTGCACAAGTTTGAAGAGCTGAGTGGCCTTTTGCCGGTCTAGGGCCTGGGTGAACTGGTTGATTGCAGGGGGAAGATGAACCTCTGGCGTTGGAGCTGGATGAGGTGTTGCCATTCCATGAAGCGAGTAGGGTCCTTCTTGAGTTGAATATCCTGGCCAATGTCAAAGTTCTCAGGCCGTCTTCTTAGGCGAGCTCACTTAGACCTTCAGTTGGTCAGAGACATCTTGACCCTGGGTGATGGAGTGGCTTTTCTGGTACTATGTCCAGCACCTCCTGTGATAGGTCTGCAGTGTGGTTGTTTGAGGTTCCTGTTTCCTCTTGGGTCAGAGGTGAAGAAAGTGTCATGGTCCCATCTTCCTGGAACACTCTGGTCGCTTTCAGCTTTTGCAGTTGGTCCACTCCCAATAGGTTGAGGGTGCAGGTTTTTTACACAACAAACTGGGACATGATGGAGTGTTCTGGCTGAGTCCACACGCTCAGGGGCTTCATAATCTGGAAATATCTGACTTGACCATCAATTCCCATGCAGGAAGCAGAAGATTCTGATAGATAGGTGAGGTTGCGGAGTTCCACAAGAAAAGATCTGACTACGCCATCCACTCTCAGGATATTGGTCCCACTGGTGGGGTTCCCTGTGGACTTGGTGTGCTCTTGTCCTATGGACGGGGTTCTTCACTGCTTTCTTTGTTTTCTCCTTGGCTTGCTTCTCTAGACAAAGTGGTGGGTTGTAGGGGTTCTCTGCAGCGGTTTCGGTAATGGCCAAGCTTGCCACAGTTGTAACACTTGACATTTCTTCTGTCTTTAAAACGTGGTTGGCCATCTGGCTCTGAGACCACCATCAGGGGAGCTGTTTTGCGCACTCCTGGCTGGGATTCTATCCCTTTTGCGGCTGTGAGCAGGGTGTCCATTGCTATTGACCTGTACTCAGGCCTAGCTACTATCAGTGGCTTTCTGATTGGTTCTCTCAGTCCATGCACAAAGGCCTGTGCCAACATCCGTCTGTGTGTCTGATCATGGGTAATGAGGCCCAAATCTAGAAACACTTGCATTACTCTGTCATGGAACTTCTCCACAGACTCTGTCTTGTCTTGACTCGTGACATGTAGGCTGAGAGCTTGTCCTGTCAGTCTGCTTTTGGCCCATTCTCTGGGTTGCTCAATTAGCTTTGGTCCTGTCTCCCAGGCATACGCATCTAACTCTGTTGGATGCTTGAAGTGTTCTCTCATAATTGACCAGAATGCATCACCTGCTTTTATTTCCATTTCGGTCCAGAGATCAATCCAGGCTGCTGTATACGTTTGCTGGATCTGCTGCATTTTTTTGGCAAAATAGCATGGGGTGTATCCCTGGGTCTGGCAGCATACTGATCACCTGGCTTGGGATGAAGGGCTCATAGGATGGTGCCTCTACCTGTCCCTGCTCTATTGGTGCTTGTGTGTTTTCTTCCCTAGTATTGGGCAGCATGTGTGACGTTGCATCTTCATCTTCATCAGATAAGAAGTGACATGGTGTACTTGGTGCATACACTGGGTGAGATTTGGGCTTTAAAGTTGTCTTGCTGCATGGGGATTTCCCACTTCCTTGCTGAGGCTGCGGTGGATCAGTGTCATGGTTCCATGCTAGCAGCCCTGTAGCTATACCACCCCCCTGTGAAGCCCTAGCTGTGGGCTGTTGTGTCTGGGGGCTACATGTAGCGTTTTGTGTAGGGAGATTTGCACTTTCTTCTCCTGATATAATGACTGGCAATGTTTGTACTGTGCTTGGGATAGACAGGGTGCCCTGTGCTGGAGACACAGAGAGAGAGAAAAGTCTGAAGAAGAAGAAGAAAGGGACTGGGAGAAGAGAAAGGAGAGGGTGTCCCCCCTGTGACTCTTGAGAGGGGATGGTTGAAACAAAAATGCCTTCTCCCTGTGGAGAGAGGCGGGGAGTGTTTTTCCCTGTACGAGGCTCCTTACTCAATGAGAGCAGCCTACACCTGTCCCGTGTCTCTACATGATGGACATGTGATGTGTGTGACTCTGAATTCTGCTCTTGTGACATGTCAGTGATCTTTTTCTCACAGACGATTTAACACCTTTTCAATCTTATTCACATAAAAAATCACTTCCTGGTCCGTTCAAATTAACTTGCTGTACCTTTTACACGATGCACCACTGCTCTTTTATAGCAGATAGTAATCTATTAACAAACTTTCCCGTTACCTTTCAAATAACCAAATACAAGAAAAAAAAACATTTCATTATGCAGCGTAAAGGCTGCCTGTCTATTTGCTTCTCACGTACTCTGACATTCTATTCACATGCCTAGCCCTTCGATTCTCACGTACTGTGTCTATTCCAAAAACCTATTCAACAAAGGTGATTTAAAAAATCTGAAAACTGCTGCACTCTAGTTCTGTTTGTCAACGCCGAATGCCCGACGGGAGGGGATACTCAAACTGCTGCGCAGTTTGTGTCTGCTCTCTCTCTCAGCCTGTAATTTTCCTTATCTATGTGACCTTGGTCTAAAGCAGGCTGGTAGAAAAAAAAAGAAAATGGCTGGAGAAATAAAACTCTAAAATAAATTGCTTAGAGAAAAAATCTCTCCAAAATCATTTAAAAATGTACTTAAAAGAAAAATTTTAAAAAAGAAAAGTTAGATTTAATAAAAAACTCTAGAAAAAAGAAAAATAAATAAATTCACCAAAAAGGGGAGAAAAAGAAAAAACCGTATTAATCATAAAACTCTGAAAAACAACCCTTGTTGCTAAAACAGCTAATTAAAAAACAGAAAAGAGGTGGAAAAATTGATTGTAAAATGATAAAAACAAAAAGAAAAGTGCTTTAAAACTTCTGTCTGGTAGCGTAGGTTTTTTTTTTTTCCCTACCGCTCTCTGGAATGTCAGCTGGCTGCTGCCAGCACTTCCCCCCTCCCTTCTATCTCTGATTGCTGTCTCTCCAGACATTGAAATTACGTAAAAAAAAAATATATATATTATTATTCCTCAGAATAGCAAAAAAAAAAAATGAATATAGTTCAGTCTGAATGCCTGATAATTTTCACGTTAAAACCTGTAGCCAAACAACTAGCTTAAAAAAAAATAAAATAAAAATCAAAGCCAAGAAACAGATGTGACAACGTAATTAGCAGAGGAGGGGGGGGTCAAAGGGGTTTTCTCGCTGCTGCAGCCAGCACACTGCTCTGAATGAGATACTGACAGAGCGCACGGACATGTGATTTAAAGCGACAGTACCTGATACAGACAGTTGACACGTACAAATGAGACAGACACCCGGGAGAATACGAATCCCTCTTTGGATGATCTGTGACACATACAAGCTGCTCTGGTAACTGATAACTCACCAATTGCACTGAGCGCGGTGAGGCTCAAGGTTCTATCGCTTTCTGTACCGTACGCCCTGGCCGGTGCGCCGGTCACAATAATCTGCAATAGCCTTCATCAAAATTCTCACTATCCACGTCTGATTTGACTGGGATGGTCTCCCGGTGCGTGGACGATTATTGTGAGAACTTATCCAAACAAAGCTTCTGCCCTTCACGTCTCATTTGACTGGGATGGCCTCCCGGTGCGTGAAAGTTTACTGCAGAAACTTAACCGAACAAAGCCCTCGCTTCTCACAACTGGATTTTTTGGGATAACTTCCCTCCAATGTGTGAAGAATATCTGCGTGGACTTATCCAAAACAAAGCTCCCGCCCTCCACGTCTGATTTGACTGGGATGGCCTCCCGGTGCGTGAAAGTTTACTGCGGGAACTTATGCAGCAATTTGTCTTTTGCTATACAGCCCCCAGAAATCAGCAAGCAAAAACACAGTCACCGTTCCAACTTTCTCCCGGTTCACATAAAACATGAAACATATACAGCACAGCAGCAAACAACTCGGCTTATATCCCAGACTTTTGGATAAGGGTATGGACTTTTTACACAACCTGGGAATGCGGTGATGACCACGTCCGACCGGCTGGAAGTGTAGGCTAGGACTAGGCACAGGGAACATTCAGGTAAGATGACAAAGTTTTCTTACCTTACTGATGGAGCTGCAGTCTCCGTCCCGTGTGCCAAGGCCAGGGCCAACACCCCCGTCTCTCCGGTCGGCCGGGTCCTCGTGCGTTTCGTCCAATACCCCGCGTGCAGGCGCCAACTGATATGGAAATTTAATTAGGATAAAAATATCCTTCAGTGTTTGCTGCTTGCCATGTCCAAATCTCTATATTATGTCTTCTTTGAGCGCTCAGAACGAAATGAAAACTGTCCACAACGCAAGTGTCAGTATAACAGTTCGTCAAAGACATACATTTATTATTCATTCAAGGTTTTATACGTTTACAAAAAGGGGCTGGTTAGTCAATTAACATACAATTAAAAGCTGCTAGATTATTGGCTGTTCTAGTGTAGGTATGATAATTATGATAATCATGATTAAAAGAGCTGAAGTTGCAGAATTATTGTTTTATATTCTTGTGACCTAGTTGTCTTGCATGACTGTAATGTAAACAACAGATAGCTAATAAGACTTCATGTTCTTGTTCCTTATGAAGGCCTTATGAAGGCCAGATTTCTTTAAAACGACTGATTATAGCTGGCCTAGAAATATGTGAGCACAGGGTTTTTTAGCAAGTAAGATCTATCTAACTGTGAACTGTGAATACATATATGTGAATATACTTTGAATATATGGGATACATATACATTTCCATGACAGGAGTGCACTGGGGTGTTTGAAGATTTGTGAGCATGAACGTGAGAATGTTGTGGTCAGAGAGTGGAAGCGGTGAGTTATTTAGGTGGGAGATTGAACAGAGTCGAACAAAGACCAGGTCAAGGGTGTTACCATCCTTGTTTGTCTCAGAGGTTGAAAGCTGTGAGAGGCCTAGAGAAGTGGTTAGTGATAGAAGCTGAGATGCAGATGTGGAAGTAGGGCTGTTAATGGGGATGTTGAAGTCTCCAAGGATAAGGGTTGGTAGTTCTGAGGACATGAAGTGCGGCAGCCAGGCTGAGTAGTGGTCAAGAAAGCGGGTGGGCTAGCCTGGGGGCCGATATATGAACGCTATTCTGAGGGAGAGGGGACAGAAGAGCCTGATGGTGTGGACCTCAAAAGAAGGGAATGAGAGTGATGGAATTGGGGGGATGACCTGGAAAGTGCATTGTGGGGACAGGAGTATGCCAACTCCACCATGTCTGTTTGCGGGTCTTGGGGAATGGGAGAACTGTAAGCCACCATAGGAAATGGCAGCAGGGGAGACAGTGTCAGAATCCTGAATCCAGGTTTCAGTGAGGGCCAACAGATGAAGAGAATTGTTCAGAAAGTAGTTGTGCAGGAAGGATAGCTTGTTGCATGCATACCGTGGATTCCAGAGGGTACAATTAAAAGAAGGAGATGAGGGAGTGCAAGTAATATGAATAAGATTATTATGGTTTCGATATGAGGTAGGATATGGATTGAGGTTGGGGGATGGTGGACCAGGGTTGGGGGAGATGTCCCCTGAAATCAGTAGGAGTAGGAAGATAAAGAGCACGTAGTTGTTGGAGTTGTAAGTAGTTTTTTTCTGTGATGTGTTTGGGCATGATGGGCTGAGGTTTCTCAGGAAGGTGAGGAGTGCATGGGAGCTGTAAATGGGAGAGGGAAGTATGGAGTGGCTGATGTGTATGAGTCGTGATGGAGGGGGGATGGGGCGGTGAATGTGGATATCAAGGGAACACAGGAGGATAGAGATAAAGTACATAATTAAAAAGAAAGCAAAGTGTGGAGTACCTGATTCCAGCCCTGATTAACAGCCATGGATAACTGCCATTTACAAAATGCTTGTCTTCTGTGATGCTTGCGCCCCATCACTGCATGCGCCCCTCCTAAATATATAGCCCACACTACAGGGTCAGGAAAGTGGGATTGTGAGAGCTGCTTTGGGATAATTTGGCAGCTGGGGCAAGCACACCAGGGGGTGGATAGACCATCAAAGGCACTAGAGCTGGCTACATCCATATGTTTTAGCACCTTACACCTGATAAGATCTAGAGAGGCCTTAGTCACAGGGATATACAGCAGTAAGTATTAAGCACAGTGCAAAAAATGAATTATACCAAAGCTTTACCAGGCACATTAAACTATGTTGCAAGTTGGTAAAGCAGTGGTTGGCAGCAAGCAGAAGTATGGAGTGCATACCATTTGTATATATTTCAGCATACAAGACAAATAGGGATTGTATCATTCAGCTGTTTGCTTCCAATGAATGGAGTGCATACCATTTGTATATATTTCAGCATACAAGAAAAATAGGGATTGTATCATTCAGCTGTTTGCTTCCAATGAATGAAGTGCATACCATTTGTATATATTTCAGCATACAAGACAAATAGGGATTGTATCATTCAGCTGTTTGCTTCCAATGAATGGAGTGCATACCATTTGTATATATTTCAGCATACATGACAAATAGGGATTGTATCATTCAGCTGTTTGCTTCCAATGAATGGAGTGCATACCATTTGTATATATTTCAGCATACAAGACAAATAAGGATTGTATCATTCAGCTGTTTGCTTCCAATGAATGGAGTGCATACCATTTGTATGTATTTCAGCATACAAGACAAATAGGGATTGTATCATTCAGCTGTTTGCTTCCAATGAATGGAGTGCGTACCATTTGTATATATTTCAGCATACAAGACAAATAGGGATTGTATCATTCAGCTGTTTGCTTCCAATGAATGGAGTGCATACCATTTGTATATATTTCAGCATACAAGACAAATAGGGATTGTATCATTCAGTTGTTGGCTTCCAATGAATAGAGTGCATACCTGTGTGAAGAGAGAAGATGAATGTTAATTCCTTGCCATGGATAACTGCCTTTTACAAGATGCTTGTCTTCTGTGATGCTTTGCTTTCTGTGATGCGTGCGCCTCCTCACTGCGATGGTATAATGCAGAGACAAGCAGACTAAAATGCTGACACCCACACACACACTGCATTTTAGCCCACACGGTAAACACATATACAGACAAGCACAATACTCACCTCTCGTCCTCATTCCCCTCACTGCTGTAGGCTCAGCTCCGGCTTCAGCAGTTCCACTCCTGGCACAGCATGTTGCACGAAGATCTGACATCATTGCATGTCCCCAGAGTCACAAGCAGGGCGGGAGTGATGGGCAAGTGAGAGTCAGCTGACTATCTCTACTCCATCACTGCTTTCAACTGTATCGGTGTCTATGATCCCTATAAGTTGAATAAGTGCTTGGGGCTGCGCCAGGCCCTATAGTGGCCTCTTGGTGTGCTGCTATTAGCGGCACGCCACAGGCTGGGGGAACCCGGAGGAGCGGGGCCCTAGGCAGCTGCCTGGTCTGCCTGCCCCTAATACCAGCCCTGGCACCAATAGCCGCCCCGCATATGTCCCCCATCAGGGCCGGCATCAGCGATGTCTGCAGCTCCAGTGGTCTCCGTGCGTCCATTCAGTAGTTTTCTCCCACATATTGGGTATCAGCGTACTCAGGACAAATTGGACAACAACTTTTGAGGTCTAATTTCTCCTGTTACCCTTGTGAAAATAAAATATTGAGGGCAAAAAAATCATTTTTGTAAAAAATAAAGGATTTTTTTTTTACGGCTGTACGTTATAAACTTCTGCAAAGCACTTCGGGGTTTAAAGTGCTCACCACACATCTAGATAAGTTCCTTGAGGGGTCTAGTTTCCAAAATGGTGTCATTTGTCGGGGGTTTTCCACTGTTTAGGCAGATCAGGAGCTCTCCAAACACGACATGGCATCCAGCAACGGCGCTCCTTCCCTTCCAAACTCTACCATGCACTCAAACAGAGGTTTACCCCCACATATGGGGTATCAGCTTACTCAGGACAAATTGCACAATACCTTTTGGAGTCTTGTTACCCTTGGGAAAATAAAAATTGGGGTGAAAGGATCATTTTTGTGGAAAAAATATGATTTTTTAATTTTACGTCTCTACGTTAAAAACTTGTGTGGAGCACTTGGGGTTCAAATTGCTCACCAAAGATCTAGATAAGTTCCTTAGGGAGTCTAGTTTCCCAAATGTGGTCACTTGTGGGAGGTTTCCACTGTTTAGGCACATCAGGGGCTCTCCAAATGCAACATGGCGTCCAATCTCAATTCCAGCCAATTTTGGTTGAAAAAAGTCAAATGGTGCTCCTTCCATTCCGAGCTCTGCCGTGCGCCCAAACAGTGGTTCCCCCCACATATGGGGTATCAGCGCACTCAGGACAAATTGGACAACAACTTTTGTGGTCCAATTTCTCCTGTTACCCAAGGAAAATAAAAAATTAGTGACTAAATTATAATTTTTGTGGGAAAAAAATAGGATTTTTTATTTTCATGCCCGGGCATTATAAACTTGTGTGAAGCAATTGGGGGTTCAAAGTGCTCACCAAAGACCTAGATAATTTCCTTAGGGGGTCTAGTTTCCAAAATGGGGTCACTTGTGGGGGGTTTCCACTGTTTAGGCTCATCTGGGTCACTGCAAACAGAACATGACCCCCATCAACGTCTGCATTCCAAAACGTTACTACTTCCATTCCAAATTGGACAACAACTTTTGGGGTCCAATTTCCTTGGGAAAAATCTAAAATTTAGGACTAAAAAATCATTTTTGTGGATTTTTTTTTTTCACACCCAGGCATTATAAACTTTTGTGAAACACTTGGGGGTTCAAAGTGCTCACAACAGATCTAGATAAGTTCCTTAGGGGGTATAGTTTCCAAAATGGTGTCACTTGTGGGGGTTTCCACTTTTTAAGCGCATCAGGGGCTCTCGAAACGAGACATGGCGTCCAATCTCAATTCCAGCCAATTTTAGTTTGAAACAGTCAAATGGGGCTCCTTCCCTTACGAGCTCTGCCGTGTGCCCAAACAGTGGTTTTCCCCCACATATTGGGTATTGGCGTACTCAGGAGAAATTGCACAACAACTTTATCTGTCCATTTTCTCCTTTTACCCTTGTGAAAAAAAAAGTTTGTAAAAGATCATTTTTGTGGCTAAAAAGTTAAATATTCATTTTTTCCTTCCACGTTGCTTCAGCTCCTGTGAAGCAACTGAAGGGTTAATAAAATTCTTGAATGTGGTTTTGAGTACCTTGAGGGGTGCAGTTTTTAGAATGGTGTCACTTTTGGGTATTTTCTGCTATATAGACCCCTCAAAGTGACTTCAAATATGAGGTGGTCCCTAAAAAAAATGGCTTTGTAAATTTTGTTGTAAAAATGAGAAATCGCTGGTCAAATTTTATCCCTTATAATTTCCTAACAAAAAAAATTTTGGTTCCAAAATTGTGCTGATGTAAAGTAGATATGTAGGAAATGTTATTTCTTAACTATTTTGTGTGACATATTTCTCTGCTTTAAGGGAATAAAAATTCAAAGTTTGAAAATTGCAAAATTTTCAAAATTTTCGCCATATTTGCATTTTTTTCAAAAATAAACGCAAGTTATATCGAAGAAATGTTACAACTAACGTGAAGTACAATATGTCACGAGAAAACAATCTCAGTATTGCGAAGATCCGTTGAAGCGTTCCAGAGTTATAACCTGATAAAGAGACAGTGGTCAGAATTGTAAAAATTGGCTTGGTCATTAACGTGCAAACCACCCTTGGGGGTGAAGGGGTTCATGCATGAGTTGAACGGACTGTCCTAACGAAATGTAAACCTAGCCGTAGCAGCCTGATAATACCAGCCTCCAGCTGTCTGCTTTAGGTTGGCTGGTTGTCAAAAATATGGAGAAAACCCAACCCAGATTTTAAAATTATTTATTCAAATTATTTGAAAAAACGGTGTGGAGAATCATCAACTCTTGACAACCAACCATGATCAAACTGACAGTCAAGGTTTTCAGCTGTCAGTTTTGCCATGCTGGTTATTAAAATTAAAGGGTAACCTATACCATTTTTTATCTATTAATACCGCAGGCGCCAGCTGATGAATAATTTCATCAGCCGATGTCTGCTCTCGCTGTTAAGGTGGTAAAGTGTGAGGTTTCAGCATGGAAGAAAAATATGAGTGATCGCTGGAGGGAGAATAGCGTAAGAGGACAGTATAGGGGTGTAAGGAGACAGTATTGGGTAAAGTAAAAAGGTTCAGTATGGGTAGGTTTAAAATATAAATATGGATGAAGAAAGTTGTTTGTAGTCAGTATGATAGAGAACAGTGTGAAGGTCCATTATGGGAATAACTGGGAGGGCAGCAGGGTGCAGCTGACAGTTGAAACCTTTCTATGGTGCTCAAAAGTGGTCAGAAGCCTTACAACTAGTGTTGAGCGATACTGCTCGATATCTAAAAATATCGGATCGGAATGGTATCGCCGATATCACTAAATATCGGCGATATCCGATTCCGATACCGGAAGTCCCATGTAAGTCTATGGGAACAAAATATCGCAACTAAAAAAACACTTTCTTTCCTTGTAAACACAAAATATACACACTTAGAATACATATATGTATATATATATATATACATGTCATTGTGACATATATATATATATACATATATTTATAGTTTATTCACTTCTACATAGTAAAATAGCCTCTGATTCAATTGCCGGGTAAAGCCGGCATTTGTGAAAAGACAGAAGCACCCGAGGGTCCAGTCGCCACAGAGATGTTGCATCGCACCCAGCGGTGTGACAACTTACTCTCAGATAAGGAGGAAACACCCCATTGACTCCAACCACTGCATTCAACAGTACACTATGCCAGCTGAGTGTAGGCGGACCCAATGAGATGGTCTAGCTCAGGCTGGTTAGAACAGGGTGTAGCTAGTTGGATGGGAGGGGTTGAGGCAGCCTTATACTGCATGTCTTTGTAGTAAGAATTGTTTCCTTTCCTGCTTTCTTACTACGTCGCATACTCCACTCTGCTACATCACTCTGCACCATTGCTCTATCTCACATCTATCTGCCCTGGAAGGATACCGTCTTACCTGTACAAGACTTATCACCTAACTGCACTACACCATCCCTGCCAGAGGACCTGCACAGCAGCGCTGGTCACCCTGACCAGGTACTACAGGTGGCGTCACGACAAACTACACAAACATTCTATCATCCCCTGGAAATATCCCACATTCCAGTGAGCGACCAGGGCACGGACATAGCTGTGCTACCCGTCACATCCCCCATAGAAGTCGACGGGCTTGGTGCCGAGTACCCCAAAAACCTGTGGCTCTGTGCGACTCAACTTTGGCGTCACGAACAGGATTCAGAAGCTCGCTATAAGCGAGTCCTGTGTGCCTTAATTGAACTGTTTTTTTGCTTGAGAATTGCAAAAATCATCATAGACTGTATTTGCCATTTTTCCGTCATATCTGCGCCACGAGGCACAGGTGAAGAATAAGGGTGTGCTCTCGTGGGCGTACACTCACTCCGCGGCGCGAAAACGATGTCCGCACACTCTGAATGTTACTGCAATGTAAGATCGTGCCCCACAGCTCTGGAGTTCCGCCTCCTCATCCTCCTCAGTGGGCGGAAACGAACGCGAAGGTCCCGCCTCCCTACAAAAGATGGCGCCTCTCCTGATGCTAATGACACATGTGACCTAGCAGAGATGGCGAACGGACGTGAGCAGAAGTGGGAAGGGATGGAGGAGTCAGAGCTCTCCCCCCACGGAAGCGACCCGATCGCCACGGAGCCACCGTTTGGCACCCGGCCTGGAAACCCTCCTACGCTGGAAGAAGCGGAGGATACCCTGAGAGACCTGGCCCGGCACCGGGAGGAGGTCGCCAGGATGGAAGCGAGCTGGCGGGCCCTAAAACTACAATTGGAGCGGCGCCAATCCCTCTTACCCCCTGAAGTGACTGTACCGGAAGGTGAGGTGTTATGTTACGGTAGCTGAGGAGTGCAGGTAAAAAAGGAAATACACCAGAGCAGTTGGAATCTATGAGATTGCAGTACCCTGACTAACCACCGCAACTAGAGGCAGCCGTGGAGCGTTCCTACGTTGGTCCTAGACGCCTCGTTACAGCCTGAGAAACTAACTACACCTAAAGATAGAAATAGGAAAGCTATCTGCCCCGGAGCAGAACCCCAAAGATAATAGAAAGCCCCCAAACATGTAATGGCGGTTAGACAAGAGGAAATACTGACACAGAAAGAAAATAGTATGAGCAAACGCTGGGGCCCAAACTATCTAAATAGAAAAGGACAGGAAGGGTACTTACTGCAATCTCAGAAAACCCTGAAAAAACACCAACTCTACTAATTTCAAAATCACCTGAGATCACACGACCTCTACCACCTAAATTAGTTCTCTGGTGTAACAAAATAAAAACAGCAGCCACTGAAAAAAAACTGGAAAAAGCAAAAGTACAAAACACAGTGGCTGGACTAAACTGAGAGGGCAAAAGCCCCCGGAGGGGACCCTGAAGGCCCCCACAGAAGTGCAGGACAAAATGCAAAAATATAGCAAAAACACAAAATAAGAAATTGTCTTATCTGATAGCAGGAGATGCAGACACGACACAGCAGGCTACAAGGGAAACTGGAAAGAAGGATTCAGACCAGAACAATTGATCACCGGCAACCCTGATGGGAAAATGACTCCCTTATATAAGACCAATCAGTAACACCTGATTCCCAGTCCTCACAATCCTCACTAGTACCAGCTTGTAACCACCAGAGGGAGCCTCTGCTCAGAACTCATCTCAAACCCATTCACAACAGTACCCCCCCCTTGAGGAGGGGTCACCGAACCCTCATTTGAGCAACCAGGTCAGGATGAGTTCTATGATACGCACGAATAAGTCTCCTAGCATGGATGTCCGAAGCAAACACCCAAGAATTGTCTTCCTGACCATAACCTCTCCATTTAACCAAATACTGGAGTCTTCGTCTAGAAAAACGAGAATCCAATATTTTCTCAACCACATACTCCAGATTGCCCTCAACCAAAACAGGGTCAGGAGGCACAGCAGCAGGAACCACTGGCTCAACAAACCTCTTCAACAAGGACTTGTGGAACACGTTATGGATCTTAAATGTCCCTGGAAGAAGCAAACGAAAAGAAACAGGATTAATAATCTCCATGATCTTATAAGGTCCAATGAACCTAAGCTTAAATTTAGGAGATGCTACTCTCATAGGAATATTCTTTGAGGACAACCAGACCAAGTCCCCCACTTTAAACCGAGGACCATCAGTCCTATGCCGGTTAGCAAACCGCTGGGCCTTCTCCTGAGAGAGGGACAACCTCTCCACTACCTGGTCCCAAATCTGCTGCATACGCTCAACAACAGAGTCAACACCTGGACAGACAGAAGCCTCCGTCTGTCCTGAAGAAAATCGAGGGTGAAACCCAGAATTACAGAAAAACGGAGACATCAAAGTGGCAGAGCTAGCCCTATTATTAAGAGCAAACTCAGCCAAAGGCAAAAAAGAGACCCAGTCATCCTGATCAGCAGACACAAAGCATCTTAGATAAGTCTCCAATGTCTGGTTTGTTCTCTCAGTTTGACCATTGGTCTGAGGATGAAATGCCGAGGAGAAAGACAATTGAACACCCAGTTTAGAACAAAAAGTCCTCCAAAATCTGGAAACAAACTGGACTCCTCTGTCAGACACAATGTTCTCAGGAATGCCGTGTAAACGAACCACGTGCTGAAGGAACAACGGCACCAATTCAGAGGAGGAAGGCAACTTAGGCACTGGCACAAGATGTATCATTTTGGAAAACCTATCACAAATTACCCAGATGGTGGTCATTCTCTGAGAAACAGGAAGATCGGAAATGAAATCCATAGAGATATGGGTCCATGGTCTCTTGGGCACAGGCAATGGCATCAACAAACCACTAGAGCGAGAGCAAGGCTCGGAGCGAGAGCAAGTCCCGCAGGACTGCACAAATTCCCTGACATCGCGAGACAAGGTAGGCCACCAAAAGGACCGACTAACCAAGTCTCTGGTACCAAAAATTCCTGGATGCCCAGCCAATGCGGAACAATGAATCTCAGACATCACACTCTTTTTCCATTGGTCCGGGACAAACAATTTTCCAACAGGGCAGCGCTCGGGCCTATCCTCCTGACACCCCTCCAGAGCAAGTCTCAAATTGGGCGAGATGGCGGAAAGAACTACACCCTCCTTCAAAATAACAGAGGGATCAGATAGCTCAGGAGAGTCCGCAAGGAAACTCCTCGAGAGGGCATCCGCCTTAACATTCTTAGTGCCAGGAAGAAAGGAAACCACAAAATTAAAACGTGTGAAAAACAAGGCCCACCTGGCCTGTCTAGGATTCAGTCGCTTGGCAGATTCCAGATAGACCAGATTCTTATGGTCCGTAAGGACCACCACCTGATGTTTGGCTCCCTCCAGCCAATGTCTCCACTCTTCAAAAGCCCACTTCATGGCCAATAACTCCCGATTACCCACGTCATAATTACGTTCAGTAGGAGAAAATTTTCGAGAGAAAAAGGCACAAGGGTTACTTTTAGAGGTCTCTGGATCTTTTTGGGACAAAACGGCACCTGCCCCAATTTCAGAGGCATCAACCTCCACCTGAAATGGCAGAGAAACATCAGGCTGCCGTAGAACAGGAGCAGAAGTGAATCTCTGCTTAAGTTCCTGAAACGCAGAGACTGCCTCAGGAGGCCAATTCACCACATCAGAACCCTTTCTGGTCAAATCAGTTAATGGTTTAACAATAACCGAGAAATTACCAATAAATTTACGATAAAAATTGGCAAAACCCAAAAATCTCTGAAGAGCCTTTAATGAAGTAGGTTGGACCCAATCACAGATGGCCTGAACCTTGACCGGGTCCATTTCAATAACAGATGGGGACAAAATGAATCCCAGAAATGAGATCTTCTGTACGCCAAAAAGACACTTTGATCCCTTCACATACAGAGCATTCTCTCTCAAAATCTGGAATACAGTTCGAACATGTTTCACATGAGAGTCCCAGTCATTAGAAAAAATCAAGATATCATCCAAATAAACAATCAGAAACTTGTCCACAAAATCCCTGAAAATGTCATTCATGAAGGACTGGAAGACGGAAGGAGCATTAGTGAGCCCAAAGGGCATCACAAGGTACTCAAAATGCCCTTCAGGGGTGTTAAATGCCGTCTTCCATTCATCCCCGTGCTTAATGCGAATAAGGTTATACGCCCCCCTGAGGTCAAGCTTGGTAAACCAAGTAGCGTTTTTCACCCTGGAAAACAGGTCAGAAATCAAGGGTAACGGGTATTGATATTTCACAGTAATATTGTTCAAGAGACGATAATCAATACACGGCCTTAATGAACCATCTTTTTTGGCCACAAAGAAAAAACCGGCACCTAAGGGTGAAGAGGATGGTCTGATATGACCCTTCTCCAATGATTCCTTGATATAAGACCGCATAGCGTCATGTTCAGGTACAGACAAGTTAAAAAGGCGACCTTTAGGGAATTTACTACCTGGCACTAATTCAATAGCGCAGTCATAGCTCCTATGGGGAGGTAAGGATGCAGATTTACTTTCGCTAAACACATCAGAAAAATCAAACAAAAAGTCAGGAACATCCTCAGCCTGGGGGGAGGCAGAAAAAACAGGAGTGTTGGTATTAACACATTGGCAGCCCCAACTGGTTACAGACACAGATTTCCAATCCAAAACAGGATTATGAGACTGTAACCAAGGGAAACCCAGCACTATAATGTCATGCAGATTATATAGAACCAAAAATTTGCAGCACTCCTGGTGATCAGGTTCAACCCTCATTATCACCTGAGTAGAAAACTGGGGTTTATTCTCAGCCAAAGGGGTAGAATCGATCCCCAGTAAAGGAATAGACTTCTGTAGGGGTATCAAGGGAAACCCACAACGTTTAGCAAAATCATAATCCATCAGGTTAATAGCTGCTCCAGAATCAACGAAAGCCTGAGCAGAAAATGAGGACAGAGAGCATATCAGAGTGACAGTTAATAAAAAGTTAGTCTGAACACTACCCAAGACAACTGAGCGTGCAAAACGTCTTCCCCGCTTAGGGCAGACTGAAATAGCATGAGAGGCATCACCACAGTAGAAACATAACCCATTGCGCTTTCGAAACTCATGACGCTGTGCCCCAGACACCACTCCATCACACTGCATGGGCTCAGCAGCTGGCTCACAAGGCAACACCACTCCACGCATACTTCTCCGCTCACGCAAACGTCTGTCAATTTGAATCGCTAATGACATAGAATCATTGAGACCAGAGGGGACAGGGAATCCCACCATAACATCCTTTACATTATCCGACAGACCCTTCCGGAAAAGGGCCGCCAAAGCGTCGTCATTCCATTTGGTCAGGACTGCCCACCTACGGAATCTCTGACAGTATAACTCAGCGTCATCAAGCCCCTGATTTAATGCCAACAAGGCTTTTTCAGCTTGATCAGTGACATTAGGCTCATCGTACAATAACCCCAAAGCCTGAAAAAATGCATCAACATCACTCAAAACAGGATCCCCAGGTATCAGGGAAAAAGCCCAATCCTGAGGATCGCCGCGCAGGAGAGAGATGATAATTTGAACCTGCTGCGCTGCGTTTCCTGAGGACTTAGATTTTAAGGCAAGAAACAATTTACAATTATTTTTGAAATTCTGAAACTTAGCTCGATCCCCTAAAAACAAATCTGGCATGGGGATCCTAGGTTCCACAACAGGCAACCTAGCAAGATATGCAGCAATACTCTGAACCTCAGTGGCAAGCTGATCCACACGGCCAGACAACTGTGCAAACTCCATTGGGAGAAAAGATCCTCCCCAGCACCCAGAGATACAGAGGGAAAAAAAAAAAATGCAACAAACAGAAAAATATCTCTGACAACTTTTCTTCCTTCAAAATATTTTTTCCCTTCTGTGAGTACCATACAATTTTTATGGCCGGTGATACTGTTATGTTACGGTAGCTGAGGAGTGCAGGTAAAAAAGGAAATACACCAGAGCAGTTGGAATCTATGAGATTGCAGTACCCTGACTAACCACCGCAACTAGAGGCAGCCGTGGAGCGTTCCTACGTTGGTCCTAGACGCCTCGTGACAGCCTGAGAAACTAACTACACCTAAAGATAGAAATAGGAAAGCTATCTGCCCCGGAGCAGAACCCCAAAGATAATAGAAAGCCCCCAAACATGTAATGGCGGTTAGACAAGAGGAAATACTGACACAGAAAGAAAATAGTATGAGCAAACGCTGGGGCCCAAACTATCTAAATAGAAAAGGACAGGAAGGGCACTTACTGCAATCTCAGAAAACCCTGAAAAAACACCAACTCTACTAATTTCAAAATCACCTGAGATCACACGACCTCTACCACCTAAATTAGTTCTCTGGTGTAACAAAATAAAAACAGCAGCCACTGAAAAAAAACTGGAAAAAGCAAAAGTACAAAACACAGTGGCTGGACTAAACTGAGAGGGCAAAAGCCCCCGGAGGGGACCCTGAAGGCCCCCACAGAAGTGCAGGACAAAATGCAAAAATATAGCAAAAACACAAAATAAGAAATTGTCTTATCTGATAGCAGGAGATGCAGACACGACACAGCAGGCTACAAGGGAAACTGGAAAGAAGGATTCAGACCAGAACAATTGATCACCGGCAACCCTGATGGGAAAATGACTCCCTTATATAAGACCAATCAGTAACACCTGATTCCCAGTCCTCACAATCCTCACTAGTACGCTTGTAACCACCAGAGGGAGCCTCTGCTCAGAACTCATCTCAAACCCATTCACAACAGTGAGGCACCCGTTCCAGTAGAGGAGGCCGTGCGGGCATCCCAGCCCTTGCAATCTGAACTGGTTGACAGTATCTCAGTGGAGGCACCCGTTCCAGTAGAGGAGGCCGTGCGGGCATCCCAGCCCTTGCAATCTGAACCGGTTGACAGTATCTCAGTGGAGGCACCCGTTCCAGTACAGGAGGCCGTGCGGGCATCCCAGCCCTTGCAATCTGAACCGGTTGCCAGTATCACAGTGGAGGCACCCGTTCCTGCAGAAAACGCCACACCAGCACCCCAGATCCCGCTGTCTGCCCCCGTCGCTGAGGCAGAAGCAACACCCGTCCTCATGGAGGAGGCCGCGCAGGCACCAGAGCTCTACCTGCCTGTACCGGAGCCCCGACCGTCATCTGTTCCAGAGCCGGCTGCTTCTGCCACAGGTGAGCGCCGCCAGGACTGGCGGGCGCCAGGAGAGCTGCCGCAAACCGGACATCGTAAGCTGGCGTTTGATGGTGGAGACATGGAGCTGCTGGTGGAGGAGAATTACAACCGGCGTCAGGAGGAAGAGTGGAGACGTGGGAGCGGGAAGCAGAGCGACAAAGGGAGCAGCGAGAATCCCAAAAGCTTCGGCAACGTCACCTGGAGAAGGACCTGGCAGAGAAGGCACGTATGAGAAAGGATAAAAGTACGGTGAGGGAGCCGCGGCGTAAGGGTGCAGTACGGAACTTTAAGTTAAAAGGTGGTTGGGGCTTCATCCAGGAGTCTGGACTTTATTTAGAAGTTTTTGTAACCCGGCGGGACGTGGAGGCTCACCTCCCAGAAGGACACCCGGGGAGGGACCTGTTGCCAGGAGACTTGGTGACTTACACCCGACACTGGGTTACAATGGATGGTACGCCCTAAATGTTATCAGGTGCGACCCCTACTCCCCAGAGTGTCAGGAAACTGACAGACCCTACGAGCCTTCAGCCTCCCCCAACCAGGCCTCTGCACAAGTGCCCACCCCACGCCGTAAATCTCCCCAGCCTCCCTCAGTGGTCTCCTCAGCAGCCCCAGCTATGGACATGATAATGATAGCTGGCCCGTACCCGGCGCCTGTTAGGCCCCCTGGGGTTCGTTCAGTCCGGGACATAGGGGTCCAGACCCGGAGGGAGATGAAAGAGGTGGCCACACAGACCCAGATAGCGGGTCTCGACGTCACTGTACAGGCCACACTACGTCATCAGGTCTGGGTGGACCCTCCTGTCACGGATGTTTGGCAAGCTCCAGAACAGTACCAGGTGGTACCTGTAAGAGGCCAGCCAAAGAAGTCTAAATAACCCGGACAGGGTCTCTGTATGTAAATAGTTAAATTATTGATGTACCCGGACGGGTGAATGTTCATAAAAAGAAGTTTATTGTTGCCATAATATACCCAGGTTGGGTAATGGTTTGATGTACCCGGATGGGTGAATGTTCAGAAGAACAAGTTTATTGTTGCCTTTATATACCCAGGTTGGGTAATGGTGTTTCACTGTAATGAAAATGTTGAACTTTGAAGCCATGAACTGTACTGGCTCACAAACTTTTCTGTAAATAGTTGGCACTTCGGTGCTCCATCTTGGTTTTACAAAAACTTAACTGTGCACTATTTTCAACTACCTCAGAAACTAAAAACCCGTTTGGTGTGGCCGAAAGTGAGGTCTGCTCAAGGAAAGTCTTGCAGCCCACCCAAGACCACAGTTGGAGGTTTGGAGCGGGTCCTCCACAAGCACAAGTAAAGGACACTGTGAAGTTACCCCGGTGGGGGTAGTCCTAAGAAGTCTCCACGAACTTTATTATGCAACGTTTAACTTGAAGTGTTTCCTGCTTTCTTACTATGTCGCATAGTCCACTCTGCTACATCACTTTGCACCATTGCTCTATCTCACATCTATCTGCCCTGGAAGGATAGCGTGTTACCTGTAGAAGACTTATCACCTAGCTGCACTACACCATCCCTTCCAGAGGACCTGCACAGCAGCGCTGGTCACCCTGACCAGGTACTACAGGTGGCGTCACACAAACTACACGAACATTCTATCATCCCCTGGAAATATCCCACATTCCAGTGATCGCCCAGGTCACGGACCGAGCTGTGCTACTCGTGACATCCCCCATAGAAGTCGACGTGATCGGTGCCGAGTACCCCCAAAACCCCTGTCTCTGTGCGACTCAACTTCCCTCACTGTGCTGGCACTTTACATTTACAATGCCTCTGGGTTTTTTTTTTGGGGGGTGGGGAACATTCAGACTTTTGCTATGGGGCCCCATGATTTATATGTACGCCCCTGCTGCTGAGGCATGGTATTTAAGGCTGTTAAGGAGCCAACATACATGGACCTTGCCAGCAGCGTCGGACTGGAGTACCTTGGGCCCACCAGAGAAAATATATTCTTGCGGCCCAACATCATACTTCCCAACCTTTGAATAAGGGAAAGAGGGACAAAGGCTGTGGCACGCTGTGCATGCTGCAGAAAATTTTAGGCCATGCCACGTTGCACCACAGACTGTCCAGGAGTTGGTGGATGCTTTAGTCCAGGTGTGGGAGGAGATCCCTCACGAGACCATCCGTCGCGCTCATCAGGAGCATGGCCAGAAGTTGTAGGGAGGTCATACAGCATACCTCCCAAATTTGGAAGACAGGAAAGAGGATTAAAGGCTGCGGCGCGTGTTGCGCGCCGCTGAAAATTTTAGGCCACACCCCGACAACACCCATTTCACAGCTAATCACACCCATATCCTCGCCCCAAGCGTAACCATTTAGCACTGCTGATCACACTGACTGGTAATGAGGGCACAGTGGCTGGTACTGAGGAAAAGAAAGAAAGAGCAGCGAGAGAGAAAGAACAAACAGAGAAAGAAAGAGAGGAAAGAAAGAAAAGAGAGAAAGAAAGAACAGAGAGAAAAAAGAACAGAGAGCGAGAAGGAAAGAACAGAGAGCGAGAAAGAAAGACTAGAGAGAGAGCCATAGGCGTAGCTAGGGTTTTGGTTTAGTGGGGGCAAAACTTCTGAGTGGGCCCATCATCAGAGAACCTCAGCAAATGACCGCGCTGTTGGCCAAAATAATCTATATATAAAAAGACCAATATTGATATTACCGCCATATGGTCTGTGTTAAATAATACCAGTCCTACAGAACATATAATAGATTACAGCACAGGTACAGATAATGACTTACCGCTGATGTTCTTTCTAATGGAATTGTTCATTTTTCATGTCTTTTCCATCTGGCCCACACCGACATGACGACTTCTCCAGCCAGGACTCGACTGCACCCCCATTAAAAAATAAATAAAAAAAAAACTCACCTCCCGGCTCCTGTGCTGCTCACTGTTCTCCCTCTCAGCGTCTGACAGCGGGCGCCGGCAGGTGATGTTATTGCGCCCGCTGTCATACGCTGAGAGGGGGATTATGGGAGAGAAGGAGCGCTCGCTCCTTCTCTCTCCATGAGGTCAGCTTTATCGGCTGGATGCCGATACAGCTGACCCTCCGATGACGGGTGGGGGGCCCACTGCGAGCACCGGGCCCCCCCAACGCCTGTTCAGGCCCCATAGCTTCCGGGCGGCAGAGCAGGGAAAGCGATTCTCCCTGCTCTGCCGCAGAATGTAACTGTATCGTAGCTCCGGGTGGGCCCCCTCAGAGCGCGGGCCCCGGGGCCACCGCCCCCTCTGCCCCGCGACCTATCCTTTCAAATCAGGGCCCACCACGCAGGAGCTGGGCCCACCGTAGGTTTCTCCGGTGTCCCGGTACCTCAGTCCGACCCTGCTTGCCAGCCTGATAATACCAGGCCACAGCAGTCTGCATATCTTGGCTGGTTAACAAAAATAGGGGATCCCCTCGAAAAAAATTTGGCGTGGGGTCCCCTCTATTTTTGTTAACCAGCCAGATGAAGCAGACTGCTGAGGCCTGGTTTTTCAGGCTGGTAAGGATCCAATATCCATGGACCTTGCCAGCCTGATAATACCAGGCCACAGCAGTCTGCTTAGCTTGGCTGGTTAACAAAAATAGGGGATCCCCTCGAAAAAAAAAACGGCGTAGGGGTCCCCCTATTTTTGTTAACCAGCCAAGTAAAATGCAGACTGCTGCGGCCTGGTATTAAAAGACTGTCAAGGCCCATGGATTTTGGCCCTCAACAGCCTGATAATACCAGGCTACAGCAGCCCCACATTTGGCGCATCAAAAGATGTGCCAATTGTGGCAGTTTACCCGGCTCTTCCCACTGCCCTGTAGCGGTGGCAAGTGGGGTAATAAGGGGTTAATGTCACCGTTGATTGCACGGTGAGAATAAGCCCGGTTAATAATGGAGAGGTGTCAATAAGACACCGATCCATTATTAATCCCAAAGTTTTTAAATGTATAAAAAAAAAGACAAAGCAAGAAAAAAGTCTTTTAATGAAATAAAAGAGACAACACAGTTTTCATTAATTTTATTATAGACTCATTCCTGCGACGCCATCGATCTCCTGTAAAAAAAGAAAAAAAACAAACCAACAGTATACCACCTGTCCGACGCAGTCCATAGTAACGACAGTCCCACGACGATCCAGCTCTGCTACATTGCAATGACAGGCAGAGCCTGTCATCTCGACGCAGCACAGCTGATTACCTGCTTCCCCGGCGGTGACGTCATCGGACTGACTGCTTTACGGCCGGGATTACCCAGCAGTCACTGCAGTTATCGCGAGAAACTGCATGTGACCGCCGGGGAAAGATGATGGCGGCCATCAAGCAGTCCAGCCCGTGACCGCCGGAGATCTTCTGCCAGGTAAGTGCCGCTGACTCCTGACAGACCCGACCGACAGACACTGACAGTGACAATTCCGATTCCGGTATCCGATAAGACGAAAATATCGGAACTAAGTATCGAAAGTCCGATAGAGCTAATATCGGCCGATACCCGATACTTGCGGTATCGTATCGCTCAACACTACTCACAACCTGTGTGTACAGCACTGAGCAGAGATCTATAGCCAGGGCCAAAGTGACATGGATCTAATAGTACCCGGTCACCACGGATCACATAGGATTTACGCCAAATGTAGAGTTGATCAAGTGTAAGAAACAGAGAGAAACCCACACACTGCGCTCAGAGGCGTGGGAAGAACTGGCTGTGCTAATGGAAATCCCTCTCCAGACCTCTGTCCCCTTATTTCTCCAGACCAGAGGCCGCTATTCTCCTGTAGACTCTCCATTCTTCTCTTCCAGACATTTCCTAAAAACCTACTGCCCTCTCCTACAGACCACCTCTTCCAGACCCCTCTGTCCTCACCAGACCCTGATTTCTGATTTATAAAGGACCCTGAGCAGAGGAGGCGGCAGCAGAAATAAGGAAGATGTCGCCGGTGGCAGTCGAGATCTAGGAAACAACTCGTGTCTGTGGAATTGCTTGTTTTGTTTCTCTTTTTACATCAGTGGAATTCAATTTGTTTCCTCTACTTGGATGAAAAATGTGGTAATTGTTAAAAAATGGAAAAGTATAATTCCATGTAAGTACAGTCACATACTCACGGCGGAATTATCAACAGGCAGAAGCAGGAAAAGCCGCGGGCAGGACAGAACAAGGACAGGACGCGGATAGAGAACGGTCCCTGGTGTCATCTGTTGTCTACTCAATGACACTGCTCAAGCAGTGGCGTAGCGTGGGGGGGGCGGGGTGCGGGACGCCCCAGGCGGCACATGTGTGGGGGCGGCACGGCAGCAGCAGCATTTCCTGTCCTCTGTGGGAGAAGCGCGGAGGCACAGTTCAGCAGCCCCGCGCTCTGGACTGCACTCCCATCCTCTGCTCTGTGCTGTGTGTGGCTGTGCATACCAGAGCTCCACGATCCTGTGCGCTGGTGACAGTGACAGTCAGTGTGTGGCTCTAGGCTCAGTCGCCATTGTCCCTGCTGGCACTCTGCCCTCTCCTCCAGCCCCTGTGTACCTGAGAGCAGAGGTGGCCGCGCCGTGCCCGGGGATGGCTGGCGTGGGGAGCTTCTAGGTGGCGGCACGGCAGGAATCAGCGCCCAGCACCAGAAGCAGAGCGCCCGCTGTTCCCTGGGGGTGGATGAGCACAAGAGACTGGCACCATGAGCACCAACTGTAAGTACCTGGCCCTGCCACAGCCAGCCTGATGTGGTGTGGGGGCGAGTGTGCCCTCGTGGGTCGTCATTAGTTATGGATCCTACTTTCTCCTCATTGTTTGCTCTGACACAATGTGATGCTATTTGTATACAACCAACTCTTTCTCCGTTATTAATAATGAAATCATTGTTCCTAAGCACTGGACTATATGCTACAATTGTCTATAGTGTGTGATTAACTGTATGTATCCTGGATGATGTATCTAAGAAAGGCAGGCCTTGTTCTGTGCACTGGTACAACTTTACATTTTACATATACTAGCAATGTAACATCAAGGAGCAGGAGATCCATAGCTCTATCTATCTATCTCTCTATCTATTATCTATCTATCTATCTATTATCTATCTCTCTATCTATTATCTATCTCTATCTATCTATCTATCTATCCATATCTATCTATCTATCTATCTATCTATCTATCTATCTATCTATCTATCTATCCCATATCTATCTATCTATCTATCTATCTATCTATCTATCTATCTATCTATCTAATCTATTTATCTATTATCTATCTATCTATTATCTATCTCTATCTATCTATCTATCTATCTATCTATCTATCTATCTATCTATCTATCTATCTATCTATCCCATATCTATCTATCCCATATCTATCTATCTATCTATCTATCTATCTATCTATCTATCTATCTATCTATCTATCACATATCTATCTATCTATCATCTATCTATCCATCTATCTATCCCATATCTATCTATCTATCTATCTATCTATCTATCTATCTATCTATCTATCTATCTATCTATCTATCCCTCCCATATCTATCTATCTATCCCATATCTATCTATCTATCTATCTATCTATCTATCTATCTATCTATCTATCTATCTATCTATCTATCTATCTATCTATCCATATCTATCTATCTATCTATCTATCCCATATCTATCTATCTATCTATCTATCTATCTATCTATCTATCTATCTATCTATCCCATATCTATCTATCTATTTATCTATCTATCCCATATCTATTATCTATCTATCTATATATTATCTATCTATCTATATATTATCTATCTATCTCTCTCATATCTATTATCTATCTATCTTCTATCTATCTATCTATCTATCTATCTATCTATCTATCTATCTATCTATCTATCTATCTATGTATCATCCACCATATATCGTCTCTCCGTCCATCCCCCTCTGTCTCCTAAGTTCAGTAGAGACCTGATGTCATTGCCTCTCAGCAGCGCCATGCTGCCTATAGGATCCTCTGCTCTCCAGTGTGGCACAGACAGGATTTTGCCGAGATTGTGTTTCGGATGGTAAATGATACAGCCGTATGTTAGTAATGTGTTAATATGGGGTTTATGATGATAGAGAAGTGCTTGCTTTATCATGTCCTGCTGGTTTAGGGAATTAATCGGTCTTGATCAGGCAGCAATGTCATTGTGTGGTGCTACTGAGGTTGGGCTGAACTCTGTAGTGCACATGGTGGAACACGGTATCTGTGAGCTTGGCGCCATGCACAAACGTGTAATCACTCAGTGATGGGGAGAACGTGCCGCAAGAGACACAGGTGCTCACAGCGCTGATGTCAGAGCTAAAAATGGATCTGCCTTGGGGACATACATGATAACGAATTGCCAGGTCGTAAAGAATGACCAGTGAAATGGGTGTGGCTAGGGGTGTGGCCTAAAATTTGCCGCCCCGGGCGCCACAAACAGTTGCTACGCCACTGTGCTCAAGTAATAAAACCCGCAGCACAGTGAGAAGAGCACCATATGGGGGTACACAGCACTATATAGGGGGCACACACTGACACAAAGCCCCTTCTCAGAGCCGCCCTCCCCGGCATTACAGGAGCTTCTCCTCCACTGCCTCCTGCAGCTCCGTGTCCTGTCCTCTCAGAGCGCTGGGTCCTAGTGCCGCTTACTCTTTCGATGCTCACTGACATTTCCAGCAGTTTCTCCTCGTTGTGAACGGAGCCTGATTTTCCTCTGATGTTACACCCTTTGGGACGTACTAAACTGCATATTGGGATTATGGGATGATGGGCTGCAATGCTAGACTCGACCACTAGATGGCAGCACATTTTTCAAATGCAGACCAGGAAATGACTTCTGCCCTTGATACTGGATTAGAAGAAGCTGCAGTTTTTAACTCTTGACCTGTAATATAGAAAGAAATCAGAGGGAATACAATGGAATTAAAGTTTAATAATAGAACCAGGGCAAAAAGATTGCAACTATTTGGGATTATGTGTAGAATATCGGGGTTACTCACTCCTGGAGATATAGCTCATCAACATCTCATAGGAATATAGGTATATTTATTGTTCTGTAAGGGGATTATGGCTAAAATATCACAAATACACATGCCCAGGAACATATTTCATCTACTTATCATAGGAATATGTGTATAACTATATAGGAATATAGGTATAATTGTTCTGTATGGGGATTATAGCTAAAATATCACAAATACACATGCCCAGGAACATATTTCATCTACTTATCATAGGAATATGTGTATAACTACTGTTCTGCATGGGGATTATGGGTGAAATATCACAAATACACATGCCCAGGAACATACTTCATCTACCTCTCATAGGAATATGTGTATAACTATTGTTCTGTATTGGGATTATGGGTGAAATATCACAAATACACATACCCAGGAACATACTTCATCTACCTCTCATAGGAATATGTCTAGAACTATTGTTCTGTATGGGGATTATGGGTGAAATATCACAAATACACATGCCCAGGAACATACTTCATCTACTTATCATAGGAAGATGTGTATAACTATTGTTCTGTATGGGGATTATGGGTGAAATATCACAAATACACATGCCCAGGAACATACTTCATCTACTTCTCATAGGAATATGTCTAGAACTATTGTTCTGTATGGGGATTATGGGTGAAATATCACAAATACACATGCCCAGGAACATACTTCATATACTTCTCATAGGAATATGTGTATAACTACTGTTCTGTATGGGGATTATGGGTGAACTATCACAAATACACATGCCCAGGAACATACTTCATCTACTTCTCATAGGAATATGTCTAGAACTATTGTTCTGTATGGGGATTATGGGTGAAATATCACAGATACACATGCCCAGGAACATACTTCATATACTTCTCATAGGAATATGTGTATAACTACTGTTCTGTATGGGGATTATGGGTGAACTATCACAAATACACATGCCCAGGAACATACTTCATCTACTTCTCATAGGAATATGTGTATAACTATTGTTCTGTATGGGGATTATGGGTGAAATATCACAGATACATATGCCCAGGAACATACTTCATATACTTCTCATAGGAATATGTATATAACTATTGTTCTGTATGGGGATTATGGGTGAACTATCACAAATACACATGCCCAGGAACATACTTCATCTACTTCTCATAGGAATATGTCTATAACTATTATTCTGTATGTGGATTATGGGCGAAATATCAAAGATACACATGCCCAGGAACATACTTCATCTACTTCTCATAGGAATATGTGTATAACTACTGTTCTGTATGGGGATTATGGGTGAAATATCACAAATGCACATGCCCAGGAACATATTTCATCTACTTCTCATAGGAATATGTGTATAACTATTGTTCTGTATGGAGATTATGGGTGAAATCACAAATACACATGCCCAGGAACATACTTCATCTACTTCTCATAGGAATATGTGTATAACTACTGTTCTGCATGGGGATTATGGGTGAAATATCACAAATACACATGCCCAGGAACATACTTCATCTACCTCTCATAGGAATATGTCTATAACTATTATTCTGTATGTGGATTATGGGTGAAATATCAAAGATACACATGCCCAGGAACATACTTCATCTACCTCTCATAGGAATATGTCTATAACTATTGTTCTATATGGGGATTATGGGTGAAATATCACAGATACACATGCCCAGGAACATACTTCATCTACTTCTCATAGGAATATGTGTATAACTACTGTTCTGCATGGGGATTATGGGTGAAATATCACAAATACACATGCCCAGGAACATACTTCATCTACCTCTCATAGGAATATGTCTATAACTATTATTCTGTATGTGGATTATGGGTGAAATATCAAAGATACACATGCCCAGGAACATACTTCATCTACCTCTCATAGGAATATGTCTATAACTATTGTTCTATATGGGGATTATGGGTGAAATATCACAGATACACATGCCCAGGAACATACTTCATCTACTTATCATAGGAAGATATGTATAACTATTGTTCTGTATGGGGATTATGGGTGAAATATCACAAATACACATGCCCAGGAACACACTTCATCTACTTCTCATAGGAATATGTCTATAACTATTGTTCTGTATGGGGATTATGGGTGAAATATCACAAATACACATGCCCAGGAACATACTTCATCTACTTCTCATAGGAATATGTGTATAATATTGTTCTGTATGGGGATTATGGGTGAAATATCACAAATACACATGCCCAGGAACATACTTCATCTACTTATCATAGGAAGATGTGTATAACTATTGTTCTGTATGGGGATTATGGGTGAAATATCACAAATACACATACCCAGGAACATACTTCATCTACTTCTCATAGGAATATGTCTATAACTATTATTCTGTATGGGGATTATGGGCGAAATATCACAGATACACATGCCCAGGAACATACTTCATATACTTCTCATAGGAATATGTGTATAACTATTGTTCTGTATGGGGATTATGGGTGAAATATCACAAATACACATGCCCAGGAACATACTTCATCTACTTCTCATAGGAATATGTCTATAACTATTATTCTGTATGTGGATTATGGGTGAAATATCAAAGATACACATGCCCAGGAACATACTTCATCTACCTCTCATAGGAATATGTCTATAACTATTGTTCTATATGGGGATTATGGGTGAAATATCACAGATACACATGCCCAGGAACATACTTCATCTACTTATCATAGGAAGATATGTATAACTATTGTTCTGTATGGGGATTATGGGTGAAATATCACAAATACACATGCCCAGGAACATACTTCATCTACTTCTCATAGGAATATGTCTATAACTATTGTTCTGTATGGGGATTATGGGTGAAATATCACAAATACACATGCCCAGGAACATACTTCATCTACTTCTCATAGGAATATGTGTATAACTATTGTTCTGTATGGGGATTATGGGTGAAATATCACAAATACACATGCCCAGGAACATACTTCATCTACTTATCATAGGAAGATGTGTATAACTATTGTTCTGTATGGGGATTATTGGTGAAATATAACAAATACACATGCCCAGGAACATACTTCATCTACTTCTCATAGGAATATGTCTATAACTATTGTTCTGTATGGGGATTATGGGTGAAATATCACAAATGCACATGCCCAGGAACATACTTCATCTATTTCTCAAAGGAATATGTGTTGTGAGACAGTGAGTGAATATGTGTTGAATGGGGTGTACATTTCACCTAGGTATAAGGGAAATGGGTGGCTTTGTAAACCTAGTGGTAGAGAAAGGTCACTACACCTCACATTCAGCACACACTTGCAGCTCAGGCCTGAAATCACTCAGGTGTTAATTAGGAGACCAGAAGTAGGTGTGTTAAAAACACAGTCCAAGAGTGTTAGAGAGAGCTGGCTTAGTCTGGACACAGGAAGGTGTCCTGGCACAAGAAGCCATCTCCAGGAGTGTGGGAGCTGTCTCAGTCTGGACACAGGAAGGTGTCCCGGCACAAGGAGCGTCTCTAGGAGTGTGAGCTATCTCAGTCTGGGTGCAGGAAGTACCCCGGACACAGGAGTAGTCTCAGTGTGAGTCCGTGTGAATAGCGGCTGAATAGGAGTGGATCTCTCTCAAGTCTGGACATGGAAGGTGCCTTCAGACACAAGGAGGAGTATCTGTGAAACTCCATACTGGTAACATATATCATATGTGTTGTTTTGGGTCAGGCTGGTAGAGCTGCGACCCGGATAGACAGGGCAATCGATCTATGTGTAATTAGTGGCTAGACAAGCCCAGGTTTTCTGTTTATGATTTATGTTTTATCTGTTTGCTGTGGACTTTAATAAAGCTGGTTGCGGCCAGTTTTACACCAGAACTGTTGTCTGAATGAACTGTTTCTGGGCCATTCTGTCTACCCAGACAGCGATCTCAGAGCTATATCCCCTGAAAATGCTACAATTGGCGGAGAATGCTGGGGCAGCGCAGTGGCTGATACAGTTAGTGCTGGAGGGTGCATGCAGCACAGAGGCTTAAAGACAGCAAGAAAGGTGAAGTCTGTTGAAACAGCAGCAGAGAAAAAAAAAAAAAAAAAAAGGTGTGTCAAGAGAAACGTCTGTTTGGAGAGACAGTGGCCCTGATAGGGTCTGCAGAGAGAAAATGTATGCACAGCAAAGCTGAACTTGTTGTGAAAATGACTGTGGAATGTGCAGCAGCAAAAGAAAAGTCTGTGGAGCAGTCTTAAAGAGACAGGAGCCCTAATAGACTTTGCAAAGAAAAGAAAAAAGAAGTGTCTGCACAGCAGAGCTGAATTTTTCTGTGGAAAAGACTGTGGAGTGTGTATGTCTTGTGTGAAGACTGCCGTTGTTGAGACAGAGAAGTCTGACAGCATGGATGACAGCATGGAGGCGCTGTTTGAACAAATGGCGCAAGTGAATGTGCAACATAAGACTGCCAGGGTTGAGACAGATAAGTCCGGCAGTATGAAGGAGCTCATTGAGTACCTGGCCCAGGCCCAGCGAAGCCTGCAGCAGAGCATGGAGCAGCAGCGCCTGCAGCACCAGCAGCGCATGCAGCAGGCCCAGCAGCAATTCCTGCAGCAGCAGCAGGAGAATGACCGGTTGTTTTTTGAGCAGATTGCAGCTCTCAACACCTCGTCCCAGAGTAATGTTGTGAAGGCACCTGCGTTGTCCGCTGTAAAGAAGGCGGTAAGACGGTCCCTGAAAAAGATGACACCTCGTGATGATGTGGAGGTATATCTCACTAGGTTTGAGAGACTGGCAGAGAAGGAGAATCTGCCCCTATCTGAATGGGCCATGATGGTCGCACCCTATCTGATTGGAGAGCCCCAAAGGGCCTATGCTGACCTGAGCGAGCAGGACCGCCAAGACTATGCTAAGATGAAAGTGGGGATTCTTGTCCGGCTGGGTGTTACAGTGACAGCCCGTGCCAGGGGAGTTCATGACTGGAGATACAGTTGGGAGTCTGCAGTCAGCAGGCCTGATTATGGAGTTGGAAAGGTGATGGTGAGCCGCTGCACCCGAGCATGTCCTCCTGAGGTACAGCCGTCTGAGAGATCGTCACTTCAGAGTTCCCGGACGCCGAACTCTCCCGGTAAGAGCGTTCCAGCTGTTGGGGACATGGGGTATGCTGATAAGCGGGTTCAGGCCCGAGGAGACATATGGGAGGGGGATTGTGGTGGACAGTGTTGGAGATGTGAAATTGCAGCCGGCTGTTCACTAGAGGGGGAGCCTATGTGCCGTGATGTTGGCAGGGCCCTCTCTCTCTGCGCAGAACCTGTGTGTGTGTCCACCTCAGCCGAAGAGACTGGACCACAGGGGTCCCCGGTGGTTGTAAATGACTGCCCAGCACAGGCCCTCTTGGACTCAGAGAGTCCAGTGACTTCCGTATGTGACAGCCTGATTGATAGGGACTTCATCCCTGATAAGCACCTGAGTGTGGTGTGCATCCATGGAGACACCAAAGTCTACCCAGAGACTGCCGTGGACTTGGTCCCCAAACTCGGGGAGGTTTCATATGAAGTGGGGGTAGTGAAGAACCTGGTGCAACCCGTCATATTGGGTAATGACTTTCCCCGATCTAAGGGTCTCTGGGGGAAAAATGTTTCTGATGGACAGTGTGATGAAGCTCCTACTGAGGGTGCGCAGTCCCGAGGGGCGGAACACAATGCTAGTGGGATGTTAAACTTATATGATAATGATGATGACCATGATAATGATGCTAATATTGATAATGATAATGATGATCATGATAATGATGATGACCATGATGATGATGCTGATATTGATAATGATGATGATGCTAATCATAATAGTGATGATACTGATGATGATCATGATAAAGATGAAATTCCTTTGCAGGTGATGTTGGGAGACGAGGATGGTGGTTCTCGGGAACCGAGTGTCCCTGACTTACCTGTGTCTTGTGACAATTTTGAGAGTGAGCAGTGGCGAGACCCCTCTCTTAGGACGGCACAGGAAAATATGAGTGTTCTAAATGAGGTTTCCCAGGAGCCTGGCTCTGAGGAGAGGTTTCCTCAGGCTGCCATGAACAATAACCTATTGTATAGGGACACTGAAGTCCAGGGAGAGGTCGTGAGTCAGCTCCTAGTACCTGAGCTATATAGAAGTATAGTGCTGGGGTTGTCACATAGTCACATACTTGAGGGACCAGATGGTGAAGTTAATGTTGTGGATGACATGTTAACTAAGGTTCCAGAGCAGGATGTGAATGAAAATGAATTGTATAGCCCTGACAGTGAGCAGGATATGAATGAAAATGAATTGTATAACCCTGACAGTGAGCAGGATGTGAATGAAAGTGAAGTGTATAGCCCTGACAGTGAGCCAGATGTGGCTGAGAAAAAGGGGTCAGATAGTGATAGTGAATCATCTGATGACCATAGAGCGACCGGTGCAAATGAGGAAGGCGTGGTAGCAGAGGAGGTTGAGAGTCCTGAGAAGAAAGCTGATGCTGACCTTACAGCCAGACAGAAGATGGCATCTGAAGATGTTTTACAGTTGACCGGTTCCCTGGCGAAGACTAAGGTGAAAGGAGGAGAGCTGAGCTTTAAAGGCAGGACTCTGAAACTGAACACAGCACAAGTGGATGCTGTTGAAGATGAGAAGTTGCCGGTGTGTGGTGTAGATCTGCATCATGCCAAGGACTCTGAAGGTGATGCTGCAGAGGTGGAAAAAGCCATAGAAGTGGTGGTCACCAAGCCAGATGCCTCATCAGAAGCTGAGGTTTCAAGTGAAGCTGTGAGGAACAAGGCTGAAGATATGGGGACTGACGGTAGGGCTTCTGGGCATGTCCTGCCAGAAGAGCCTGAAGGAGGGGAACTGGAGAACAGTGAAAAACCCCCTATACCTTCTGTGATAGTTGGTGACACATGGTCAGTGCACCAGGGACAGGAGGTACGTGAATTTCTGAGGAAGAGTCAGCAGAAGTGTTCTAATGTGCCGGGTCGTACTTCTCTGGCCAGGCACTATATCGAAACTGAGCCCGGCCCTAAGGTCAAGATGAAACCGTGCAGGATACCCGAGGCCTGCAGAGAGTATAGGCCTGGGAGGGTACAGGGTAGTGCGGATGCTTCAGATGAAGAGAAAACTGATGTTGGCTATGACAGTGGTGAGGATGAAGCTGATGAGGGCCATGACTGGTCCAGAGTTCACTGTCTCTGTTGGATTGTTGACCAGCCCTCCGATCTGGATGACCAGCCCTCCGGTCTGGAGAAGAGGGAGGGGATATGTGAGACAGTGAGTGAATATGTGTTGAATGGGGTGTACATTTCACCTAGGTATAAGGGAAATGGGTGGCTTTGTAAACCTAGTGGTAGAGAAAGGTCACTACACCTCACATTCAGCACACACTTGCAGCTCAGGCCTGAAATCACTCAGGTGTTAATTAGGAGACCAGAAGTAGGTGTGTTGAAAACACAGTCCAAGAGTGTTAGAGAGAGCTGGCTTAGCCTGGACACAGGAAGGTGTCCTGGCACAAGAAGCCATCTCCAGGAGTGTGGGAGCTGTCTCAGTCTGGACACAGGAAGGTGTCCCGGCACAAGGAGCGTCTCTAGGAGTGTGAGCTATCTCAGTCTGGGTGCAGGAAGTACCCCGGACACAGGAGTAGTCTCAGTGCGAGTCCGTGTGAATAGCGGCTGAATAGGAGTGGATCTCTCTCAAGTCTGGACATGGAAAGTGCCTTCAGACACAAGGAGGAGTATCTGTGAAACTCCATACTGGTAACATATATCATATGTGTTGTTTTGGGTCAGGCTGGTAGAGCTGCGACCCGGATAGACAGGGCAATCGATCTATGTGTAATTAGTGGCTAGACAAGCCCAGGTTTTCTGTTTATGATTTATGTTTTATCTGTTTGCTGTGGACTTTAATAAAGCTGGTTGCGGCCAGTTTTACACCAGAACTGTTGTCTGAATGAACTGTTTCCGGGCCATTCTGTCTACCCAGACAGCGATCTCAGAGCTATATCCCCTGAAAATGCTACAGTGTATAACTACTGTTCTGTATGGGGATTATGGGTGAAATATCACAAATGCACATGCCCAGGAACATACTTCATCTATTTCTCAAAGGAATATGTGTATAACTATTGTTCTGTATGGGGATTATGGTTGAAATATCACAAATACACATGCCCAGGAACATACTTCATCTACTTCTCATAGGAATATGTGTATAACTACTGTTCTGTATGGGGATTATGGGTGAAATATCACAAATACACATGCCCAGGAACATACTTCATCTACTTCTCATAGGAATATGTCTATAACTATTGTTCTGTATGGGGATTATGGGTGAAATATCACAAATGCACATGCCCAGGAACATACTTCATCTATTTCTCAAAGGAATATGTGTATAACTACTGTTCTGTATGGGGATTATGGGTGAAATCACAAATACACATGCCCAGGAACATACTTCATCTACTTCTCATAGGAATATGTGTATAACTATTGTTCTGTATGGGGATTATGGGTGAAATATCACAAATACACATGCCCAGGAACATACTTCATCTACTTCTCATAGGAATATGTCTACAACTATTGTTCTGTATGGGGATTATGGGTGAAATATCACAAATACACATACCCAGGAACATACTTCATCTACTTCACATAGGAATATGTGTATAACTATTGTTCTGTATGGGGTTTATGGGTGAAATATCACAGATACACATGCCCAGGAACATACTTCATCTACTTCTCATAGGAATATGTGTATAACTACTGTTGTGTATGGGGATTATGGGTGAAATATCACAAATACACATGCCCAGGAACATACTTCATCTACTTCTCATAGGAATATGTCTATAACTATTGTTCTGTATGGGGATTATGGGTGACATATCACAAATGCACATGCCCAGGAACATACTTCATCTATTTCTCAAAGGAATATGTGTATAACTACTGTTCTGTATGGGGATTATGGGTGAAATCACAAATACACATGCCCAGGAACATACTTCATCTACTTCTCATAGGAATATGTGTATAACTATTGTTCTGTATTGGGATTATGGTAAATATCACAAATACACATGCCCAGAACATACTTCATCTACTTCTCATAGGAATATGTCTACAACTATTGTTCTGTATGGGATTATGGGTGAAATATCACAAATACACATACCCAGGAACATACTTCATCTACTTCTCATAGGAATATGTGTATAACTATTGTTCTGTATGGGGATTATGGGTGAAATATCACAGATACACATGCCCAGGAACATACTTCATCTACTTCTCATAGGAATATGTGTATAACTACTGTTGTGTATGGGGATTATGAGTGAAATATCACAAATACACATGCCCAGGAACATACTTTATCATTTTATTTTAACAACATATATATATATAACAGTACAGACCAAAACTTTGGACACACCTTCTCATTCAAAGTTTTTTTTGTATTTTCATGACTATGAAAATTGTAGAATCACACTGAAGGCATCAAAACTATGAATTAACACACGTGGAATTATACAATACACTTTACAAAAAAGTGTTAAACAACTGAAAATATGTCTTATATTCTAGGTTCTTCAATGTAGCCACCTTTTGTTTTGATTACTGCTTTGCACGCAGAAAAGGTGAACGGATGGACTCTTCATGCCTGGTTCCCACCGTGAAGCATGGAGGAGGTGGTGTGATGGTGTGGGGGTGCTTTGCTGGTGACACTGTTGCGGATTTATTCAAAACTGAAGCGATGAGCGGTCCAGCTCACCCCAAACCATCTCGATTGGGTTCAGTTCTGGTGACTGTGGAGGCCAGGTCATCTGGCGTAGCACCCGAACACTCTCCTTCTTGGTCAAATAGCCCTTACACAGCCTGGAGGTGTGTTTGGGGTCATTGTCCTGTTGAAAAATAAATGATGGTCCAACTAAACGCAAACCGGATGGAATAGCATGCTGCTGCAAGATGCTGTGGTAGCCATGCTAGTTCAGTATGCCTTCAATTTTGAATAAATCCCCAACAGTGTCACCAGCAAAGCACCCCCACACCATCACACCTCCTCCTCCATGCTTCACGTTGGGAACCAGGCATGTAGAGTCCATCCGTTCACCTTTTCTTGTATTGAACTACAATCTCCAAAGTATGAAAGCACACCAAGAAAAGTCTGATAGCTTTATAGACAGAAAGCCTTGGGATGAACCAGTATACCTAATTGACAGTCTGACACTATGTCTAAAACCAAAGTCCTGGCTTGAAGGAGAAGTAATAGACAGTGCCATAATACAGTTGGTTAAGGAATCTGGAATTTCCAGTGGTTGTTTGGCTGTTCTTCCACATTTTTTCAATGCTGTTAGTAATGAAGAACACGCATCTTTTTTAAGATTTGCTGATTCCTTAGCACTTTTAAACTATGACATTTTTCTATTTCCAATAAACACTTTATACGGACGAGGTTTCCACTGGTTTTTGGCTTTAGCAGACCTAAAATCTAAAACAGTGACAATAATGGACTCTATGATCTCCGAATACAACATACACTGTGCTGCTTTAATAAAAATTCTCTATGGCATCCACTCTATATGTACCTCAGTGGAGTTTTTTGAAGATGAATGGACTTTTATTGTGAGCGCCTGTGTAGCCCTGGTGTGAAGGCACACGCAGTACCCTGGAGGATGTGTGGAGAGATAGCAGTTTAATGCTCAATGAACATTCATTTCAACACACACTTAGACACGCCCACAGGTATATATGAGCTCAGTCAGGCAGGCAGAAGTCAGTCAGTTTCCTGTCTTCAGACAGAGCAGACAGTGTGAAGTTTGTGCAGGAGGAGAGAGGAGTGAGTTGCAGATATACTTCAGTCTCCTGTCCCAAGGACAGTGAAGGTTCAGAGACGTGCTCCTGCCTAGAAGATTACTGAGAGTCTGGCAACAAGCTCAAGAAAGGAATTAAGTAAGGGACTGACTTTATTAACCTGTGAAGTGAGAAATGCTTATGCTACCAGCGCGGACAAGGCGAAAGGCACAGTGGTAGAAATTCTGAGTGCTATAGGATTGGAGAAGTCCTGCACGTTGTCACCGGTCACTGGAGACCGAAGCATCACCATAGCTTCACGCATGGTGGTAGAAAACCCAGAGGCTTACCGGACCTTAGGTAACGGCAAGCAGCCCTTGGAGTGTCGGTACGTAACTGGGGTCAGGTGGAATAGGAACTTTGAGCTAGGCCAAGCAGAGAAGAACCTAGTTTCATCACAGGAAGGCTCCGACCACAAAACTGACCGGGCAGTACAGCTTGGAGAAGCTGGAGTTTATGAGGGAACTACGCTTCATGCTGGTTGGACTCATCTTTGTGAAAGTAAAGGAGGCCCCTAACTTGTCCAGCTGCTATCTTGAAACACATCCTCCATTGGATCAGCCTCCCTGGGACCTGCATAACCATCTTGCAAGTAAAAAGGTATGGAAAGACGCTGATGTGTGAGACTGTGTTATTTGATTGCGTCCCTGCACAACCCCACCATAACCATCGACCTGAGGGAAGAGTCCCACCTGTAGGGGACCCGACATCTAGCTGCCTCACCATCCCCTCAGAGCTCTACAGCAGCGCTGGTAAAAATTACCAGAGACTACAGGTGGCGTCACGAACTGTAAATATATCTATCCCCTGTAAATATTCCCCCAACATACGCCAGACCGCCAGGGCCACAGACCGAGCCACCGCTACCTGTGACAAACCCCATAGACTTCCATGGGCTCGGCTCTGAGTACCCCATTGCCTGGTAATCCACAATTGTGGTGCGTGGTCGAGACAAATTGGCGTCACGAACAGGATCCGAAACTCGCAAAACTGCGAGCCCTGTGTGCCTGTGGAGTGTTTTGATGAAAAAGACTGTTGCTATTGTTTGGCGCCAAATACCGCCATATTTGCCGCCAGATTCGCGCCCTAAGGCGCTGGAGAAGAAGGTGGGCGTGTACCCCCTGTGGCGCGAAGAAAATGCCTGCTCTCTCAAAGTGCTATTACAACATGCGATCCTGCCCTACAGCAAAGGAGGTCCGCCTCCTCTTCACCTTTCCTGCAAAGAGGAGGAGACGCAAACCCCGCCTCCACGGAAGAGACCGGACGTCTCTGGAGGAAGATGAGAGAACGCTCTGGAACATCATGGAAGCAGGACGTGTGCAGCCGAGCAGGGAAGCGGAGGAAGGCAGGCCCCGTGCCCCAGCCAAGCTGCCACTAGAACCGGAGTCATCCGTGGTCCTGCACCTGCAGCAAGCATTGCTGGAAATAAAAGAAGAAAATGCACGACTGAAAAAGATGATTTTGCCACAACCTGGATTTGAAGAGATCGAGAGACGCCGGCGTACCCTGGAGCAGCGGCGGCTGTGGGACGCGATGATCTCTCCCTTCGATGACCCCTTACGACTGGAGTTGCCAAAACTTCTGCTGCCCAAGGCAAAGGAGCAACCGGAGGCTGCCCCCGAAAGTACCGATCCTGATCCCACCGGTGAAGCGGTGGAGGCGAAGGAGGTTGAGGAGGTACCGCCAGTTCCGGAACGCCCGCCCGGCCAGGAGGCCGCAGCAGATGATCGATCCCCGGCAGGGACACCGGAGGGGTCCTGTCCGTCATTACCAGACGTGGACTGGGACGAGATGGCGCGCCTGGATGACGTCGCCTATACCGCCCAGTGGGAATGTGAGTGGCAGCGTCGTGAGAAGCAGCAACGCCAGCAGGAGGAAGAGCGGGAAGCGCAGAGGAACCGACAGCGGCAACATGCAGAGCTGATCGCGGACAAGGAAAGTGTCCGTCGAGAGAAAGGTACTCTGAGGGAACCGCGGCGGCAGGGGTGTGTGACAGAGTTCCAGCTCCGGAAGGGCTGGGGCTTCATCAGAGAACCGGGCCTCTACCCAGGGGTCTTTGTCAGCAGACGTGATGTAGAATCCCACCTACCGCAAGGCCATCCCGGGAGGGACCTAGTTAATGGAGACATTGTCAATTATACACGACACTGGGGTATGAAGGGATGGTATGCCCTTAATGTCACAATCGTCCGTGACCCCGTCCCCGACGCAGGTAACGTCACCACTACCGCAGCGTCCCTGTCTCCAGCTCAAACAGCACCAGGTCGTGCCCCAGCATCGCCCCCTGCAGGCTCCTCGCAAATTTAAGAAAACGTCTACATACTCTTCATTATCTAGTCATCCTTCTACATCGCAACTTGCGGCCCAGTTTCCATCGCAATCTATGACACGATCGATATCGCTAACTGTAACGCAAATTGAAACGCAATCGGTGTCTCGCAAGGAGAAAGTACCCGTTGCGCCCCTAGAGGTTCGCACGAGAACTGTGGGACCCAGACCCTAATAGCAGCACACGACTTGTTAGTCATGGGATCTAGGGACCATCGCATTGTTCCAGCCCCCGGGGTGGAAAATGTATTTGAAATAGTTAAACAGTAGAAACCGGTAAGATCCAGACAGGGGTCTACCATATGTAATGTTGTAAAAAGTTTGAGAATGTTTGCCCAATTTTGCACTTTATTGCCAGAGATAATTTCTATGTCTTTTCTATATTTAGTAGAATGCCCGGCTGGGTACCAAAGTTGAAAATTTAATGCATATTAGAAATGTATTTATATCTGTGTATTTTCTTATCGTGTTTCACAATGGACTCTGAGGCTGAGGACTGAGCCAGCCCAAGAACTGATATTGTATATAGTTGCACCTTGTGCATTATATTGGTTTTACATAAAACCACCACAACTACCTCTGAATAATAAAACCCGTGTGGTGTGGCACTGAGTGAGGTCTGCATTCCTAAGTCCTGCAGCCCACCCAGGACCCACGTTGAAGGTTTGGTGCGGGTCCTTCACAAGAATATTGTCGTCTATATATATGAACATGTATATTTAATATTTTGTATGTTTCTATATTTATTGTTTTGTTTGCAACGTTCAAGAAATCCTTACCTCCCGGATGGACGAGTTAATGTTAATGTTTATTGCAAAAACAAAAATTTCTGTCTTCTTTGTATTTCACAGCCCGGGAGTGCTGTCATTTACCATGGGGGAATGTATAGCCCTGGTGTGAAGGCACACGCAGTACCCTGGAGGATGTGTGGAGAGATAGCAGTTTAATGCTCAATGAACATTCATTTCAACACACACTTAGACACGCCCACAGGTATATATGAGCTCAGTCAGGCAGGCAGAAGTCAGTCAGTTTCCTGTCTTCAGACAGAGCAGACAGTGTGAAGTTTGTGCAGGAGGAGAGAGGAGTGAGTTGCAGATATACTTCAGTCTCCTGTCCCAAGGACAGTGAAGGTTCAGAGACGTGCTCCTGCCTAGAAGATTACTGAGAGTCTGGCAACAAGCTCAAGAAAGGAATTAAGTAAGGGACTGACTTTATTAACCTGTGAAGTGAGAAATGCTTATGCTACCAGCGCGGACAAGGCGAAAGGCACAGTGGTAGAAATTCTGAGTGCTATAGGATTGGAGAAGTCCTGCACGTTGTCACCGGTCACTGGAGACCGAAGCATCACCATAGCTTCACGCATGGTGGTAGAAAACCCAGAGGCTTACCGGACCTTAGGTAACGGCAAGCAGCCCTTGGAGTGTCGGTACGTAACTGGGGTCAGGTGGAATAGGAACTTTGAGCTAGGCCAAGCAGAGAAGAACCTAGTTTCATCACAGGAAGGCTCCGACCACAAAACTGACCGGGCAGTACAGCTTGGAGAAGCTGGAGTTTATGAGGGAACTACGCTTCATGCTGGTTGGACTCATCTTTGTGAAAGTAAAGGAGGCCCCTAACTTGTCCAGCTGCTATCTTGAAACACATCCTCCATTGGATCAGCCTCCCTGGGACCTGCATAACCATCTTGCAAGTAAAAAGGTATGGAAAGACGCTGATGTGTGAGACTGTGTTATTTGATTGCGTCCCTGCACAACCCCACCATAACCATCGACCTGAGGGAAGAGTCCCACCTGTAGGGGACCCGACATCTAGCTGCCTCACCATCCCCTCAGAGCTCTACAGCAGCGCTGGTAAAAATTACCAGAGACTACAGGTGGCGTCACGAACTGTAAATATATCTATCCCCTGTAAATATTTCCCCAACATACGCCAGACCGCCAGGGCCACAGACCGAGCCACCGCTACCTGTGACAAACCCCATAGACTTCCATGGGCTCGGCTCTGAGTACCCCATTGCCCTGGTAATCCACAATTGTGGTGCGTGGTCGAGACACGCCGACTGCCCAAAACAGAATATTTCATATGACTGTGGAGTGCATGTCATACTAAATTCATATGTGATATGTAATGGTATTAACTATGCTCATTGCTTTGACAGCAATAATGTTAGAAGGTGGATACAGACCAAGATTAGGGAAGTTAATTACTCACATTTTAGCTCCAAACAAACACCACAACAAAAAAATTGTGGCTGAGAAAATGAAGACCTACAGCCCATCAATGATCAAAATAATAGAAAAGGAAACAGAGCAGGAAATAAGTACTCTTGCATCCCGCTACAGCAATTCAGAAGGGTGGATATTTTGCAGGTCTTGCTATTGCACAGGTGACTTTACCATGAAGAAAAACAGATCCTGTGTGTAATGTGTCGAAATTGGTATCACCAGAAGTGTGCGGGTCCGATGGGCCGACCACCAAAATATTTCCTATGTTTACAATGTAAAAGAAACTAGTGCAAAATGTTATTGCCATTTTGTTTACGGTGAGAGACTTCATATTAAAAAAAAACTTTATATTTTAATGTGGACTTACTTTGTAAAGAGTAACTGTCCTTTTTACTAACTTTTCATTTTCAGGTCTGCGCTGTCCTCCCGATCCTCCTCAGTCCAGCGGTGCCAGGTCTCCTCGCGTTCCTTCACCCTCTTCTGACCCGCTGAAGATCCCGGATCCTGTATCAGCGCTGAGCAAGCTGTGTCACATGACACGGAAGTGCCAGCACTAATACAGCGATCTTGATTGGCTTGCTGCAAACTGCTGCGAGCAGTCAGCCAATCAGGCATACGGTCTCAGTGCTGCGCTCTGATTTTTCTCAGTTGTTGGAGCACAGTGCTGAGACCGGATTCCAGAGCTGCGGTGGGTCAGAAGCGGTGAAGGAGCATGAGGAGACCCGGCATCGTGGGTCCAAAAAGCATCTGGAGGACGGCACGGAGCTGAAAATGACAGGTAAGTAAAAAGTACACTGACTCTTTAAACAGATCAGAAACAAGGAAGATTGATATTTTTAGCTTGGAATCCATAATTTAACAAATAATTTGTATTTTATGGGCTCTTTAGACTTTCACTATTTTCCAAAAGTGCCCATAAAATACAATAAACAGTGTATAAAGGCTCTGAATTGGCATAATGTGTGTTCTGTACATCAGGAACGAATGTGCTGAACATAGGACTTTTTGATGGTGGCACAGCTAAACTGTGCAATCAGGGAGGCAGTGAGGGCAGAGGGAGAGGGGTGCGTAGGTCTGCCCACCGCCAATCCCTATTACAGTGGAGAGGGAGGATGATGTCTGTGACCTATGTCAGGCAGACATCATCCTCCCTTGATGTCCACACCTCCACATGAGTGTTCCGGCAGAGGTCACAATTCTCTTAAAGAAGTAGAAGGAAACCCGGGTTTCCAACGCACAGCAGAGGATGATAGTGGCAGCACAGAAACGGACACAAAAAAAATAAATAAAAAAATGCCCTGTATAGCGGGAAACAATATGAAAGTTTCCATTCCCATTCAAGTGAACCTGGATGGAAAACAGGCACATAAGGCTCAATTATGCCTTGCCTACTGACTAAGAAGCAATACCGAGTCATATATCAGACATGTGAACGTAAGCAGGATAATTTATTGTTCCATGAAAGCTATTTTGTTGTATTGTTTATGATGGCCTTCGTATTAACCCCTTCACCCCAAAAGGTGGTTTGCACGTTAATGACCGGGCCAATTTTTACAATTCTGACCACTGTCTCTTTATCAGGTTATAACTCTGGAACGCTTCAACGGATCTTCGCGATTCTGAGAATGTTTTCTCGTGACATATTGTACTTCATGATAGTGGTAAAATTTCTTCTATATCTTGTGTTTATTTATCAAAAAACGCAAATATGGCGAAAATGTTGAAAATTTTGCAATTTTCAAATTTTGAATTTTTATTCCCTTAAAACAGAGAAATATGTCACACAAAATAGTTAACAAATAACATTTCCCACATGTCTACTTTACATCAGCACAATTTTGGAAACAAAATTTTTTTTTGTTATGAAATTATAAGGGTTAAATTTGACCAGCGATTTCTCATTTTTACAACAAAATTTACAAAGCCATTTTTTTTAGGGACCACCTCATATTTGAAGTCACTTTGAGGGGTCTATATAGCAGAAAATACCCCAAAGTGACACCATTCTAAAAACTACACCCCTCAAGGTACTCAAAACCACATTCAAGAAGTTTATTAACCCTTCAGGTGCTTCACAGGAGCTGAAGCAACGTGGAAGGAAAAAATGAACATTTTACTTTTTAGTCACAAAAATGATCTTTTGCAAACATTTTTTTATTTTCACAAGGGAAAAAGGAGAAAAAGGACCGATAAAGTTGTTGTGCAATTTCTCCTGAGTACGCCGATACCCAATATGTGGGGGGGAACCACTGTTTGGGCGCACGGCAGGGCTCGAAAGTGAAGGAGCGCCGTTTGACTTTTCCAAACCAAAATTGGCTGGAATTGCGAACGGACGCCATGTCGCATTTGGAGGGCCCCTGATGTGCCTAAACAGTGGAAACCCCCCACATGTGACCCCATTTTGGAAGCTAGACCCCCTAAGGAACTTATCTAGATGTGTGGTGAGTAGTTTGAACCCTCAAGTGCTTCACGCAAGTTTGTAATGTAGAGCCGTGAAGAAAAAAAATCATATTTTTTCCACAAGCATGATGTTTTAGTCCCCAATTTTTTATTTTCCCAAGGGTAAGAGGAGAAATTGGACCACAAAAGTTGTTGTCCAACATGTCCTGAGTACGCTGATACTCCATATGTGGGGGGGAACCACTGTTTGGGTGCACCGCAGGGCTTGAAAGGGAAGGAGCGCCTTTTGACTTTTCCAAACCAAAATTGGCTGGAATTGCGAACAGACGCCATGTCGCGTTTGGAGGGCCCCTGATGTGCCTAAACAGTGGAAACCCCCACATGTGACCCCATTTTGGAAACTAGACCCCCTAAGGAACTTATCTAGATGTGTGGTGAGCACTTTGAACCCCCAAGTGTTTCACTAACGTTTATAATGCCCTGGCGTGAAAAAAAAAATTTTTTTTTTCCACAAAAGTGATTTTTTAGTCCCCAATTTTTTATTTTTCCAAGGGTAAGAGGAGAAATTGGACCCCAAAAGTGGTTGTCCAATTTGTCCTAAATACGCTGATACCCTATATGTTGGGGGGATCCACTGTTTGGGAGCACGGCAGGGCTCGGAAGGGAAGCAGTGACGTTTTGGAATGCAGACTTTGATGGAATGGTCTGCGGGCGTCATGTTCCGTTAGCAGAGCCCCTGATGTGCCTAAACAGTGGAAACCCCCCACATTTGACTCCATTTTGGAAACTAGACCCCCTAATGAACTTATCTAGGTGTGTGGTGAGAACTTTGAACCCCCAAGTGTTTCACTAAAGTTTATAATGCCCAGGTGTGAAAAAAAAAACCTACTTTTTACCTCACAAAAATGATGTTTTAGTCCCCAATTTTTTATTTTCCCAAGGTTAAGAGGAGAAATTGGACACCAAAAGTTGTTGTCCAATTTGTCCTGATTACACTGGTACCCCATATGTGGGAAAAAACTGTTTGGGCACAAGTCGGGGCTCAGAAGGGAAATTGTGACGTTTTGGAAGCAGACTTTGATGGAATGGTCTGCGGGCGTCATGTTCCATTTGCAGAGCCCCTGATGTGCCTAAACAGTAAAAAAAAAAAGCACAAGTGACATAATTTTGGAAAGTAGACTCCCAAGGAACTTTTCTAAATGTGCCCCCCTTCTGGAACTAATCTTTCCTGTAAAGTAAATTAGTAGTGCATGGAGGTGTGGTACAATTTGAAACAATCCTTCATACACAGGCCAGGTTTTTCGGGGCAGGTGTCGCATTGGTAAGTGGTGTCCTTGCGTATTCCCCTTTTGTAACACACTCGGCAACTTTTTTGCGGCATACCTTTTCTTCCAGTTGGCGGGACCACCCCCGGGAAATGCTGACCTGGTATGATACGAGCACCTTCAGTTCCGGAAGTACTGGGGCCCGCTCTTTCCTGAGCGCCAAACATCAGGGCCTTAACCACTACCTCCTGAAACTGAAGGTACGTCGTATTGCTGTTGCGTGCACATCGTGACAGCAGGAAAGCGTTGAGCATTGCTATTTGGACGATGTGCACGGACAGCTTCTTGTACCACACCTTGGCCTTTCTCAAAGCACTGTACGGTTGGAAAAGTTGATCAGAGAGATCAACACCCCCCATGTATTTATTGTACCCCAGTACACAGTCCGGTTTGCGGACCTGTGTAGAGGTACCCCGTACAGTGCTGAGGGCGCTGCCATCACCATGTATGGTGGTCAAGAGAAGGACATCCCTCTTGTCCTTGTACTTGACCACCAACAGGTGGTCGCTACATTGGGCTCTGCTCTCACCCTTTCTGAGCATCAGCCCAAGTAGCGTCTTTGGGAGGTCTCTCTGATTTTTGCGGACGGTACCGCAGGCTGTGGTACCTCGCGCAGAGAGGGATTTGTAGAGTGGGATGCTGGAATAAAAGTTATCAGTGTAAAGGTGATAACCTTTATCCAGCAGTGGGTGCACCAAATCCCACACAATTTTCCCACTCACTCCCAGGACGGGGGGACACTCAGGGGGTTCAATCCTGGTGTCCTTTCCTTCGTAAACTCTAAAGCTGTGGGTGTACCCTGAGGTACTCTCACACAGCTTATAGAGTTTGATTCCGTACCTTGCCCTCTTGCTGGGCAGGTACTGGCGGAATGCGAGCCGTCCCTTAAAATGAACCAAGGACTCATCCACGCAGATGTCCCTTTGGGGCACGTACACTTCAGCAAACTTTTTGTTGAAGTGTTCGATGACCGGCCGAACTTTGAACAGGCGGTCAAAGTTGGGGTCATCTCGTGGGGGACACTGTGCATTATCATTATAATGCAGGAATTTGTGGATGGCCTCAAAACGCGTCCGAGCCATGACCATTCGGAACAGTGGAGTGTTGTATAAAATATCAACACTCCAATTTGCCGAATTTCTGGCTTCTTCAGGATCCCCATATGGAGGACCAGGCCCCAAAACTGCATCATTTCAACTGCGTCTACAGGAGACCAGTTGGAAAATGATGAACGGGGTTTTGCGCCAAAAATTGCCGAGCGTACAAATTTGTTTGCTCCACCATGAGGTTAATTAAATCCTCAGAGAAAAAGACTTTGAAAAAGTCTATTTCTGTGAAGCCGGTGGAGTCAAACCTGATTCCTGATTCTGCCACAAAATCAGGAATCAGTGGCTCGTGATTTTCGGGGGCCGGGGTCCATACGGGGTCCGAAGAGGGGTGCGCTGGTTCATTTTCAGGGGCGGGCGCTGCCTCATCTTCTGTCCTGGGGCGTCTGCGTGGCGGTTCCGCAGGACCCGAGGAGGAAGATGAGGAGGAGGAGGAAGAAGAAGAAGAATCATCATCTGAAAAATAAAGAAATGTGGGATCCTCTCCCTCGCTATCAGTGTCGGAGGCAAGGAAAGCGTATGCCTCCTCCACTGAATAGCGCTGTTGGGATGAGCGTGACGAGCGGGACATTTTTTTTGTGAACGTGGTGCTTTGTATGAACTTTATTTATAACTGTGTGTGTATGTGGGGGGGGGGAATAGTGATTGGTGTAAACTAAGCTGAAAAGAAAAAGCTAAAAGAAAAGAAAGCGAATAAGGAAAAAAAAGGCCTGTGAAAAAAAGTCTAAACCAGCAGGCACGAGCTCTGATAACTGACCGGTGTCACTTATCAAAGTTCCGCGGATGCTCGATGTGCGCACGGGAGTGGCGGAAAGGGGGGGGTGAAAAAAAAAACTGGTAGGCACGAGCTCTGATAAGTGACCGGTGTCACTTATCAAAGTTCCGCGGCTGCTGGATGTGCGCACGGGAGTGGCGGAAAGGGGGGTGAAAAAAAAATAAAATGGCAGGCATGAGCTCTGATAAGTGACCGGTGTCACTTATCAAAGTTCCGCGGCTGCTGGATGTGCGCACGGGAGTGGCGGAAAAGTTGGTGAAAAAAAAAAAAAACGGCAGGAACGAGCTCTGATAAGTGACTGGTGTCACTTATCAAAGTTCCGCGGCAAAAAAAAACGGCAGGCACAAGCTCTGATAAGTGACCGCTGTCACTTATCAAAGTTCCGCGGCTGCCGGATGTGCGCACGGAGGGGGGTGCGAAAGTGTTGATCTGTGAACTGCGTCACCAATCAACGCTCGGCGGCGCAAAGGGGGGGTAAAAAGAGGGGGAAAGGGAAGGGGGGAGGGGGAATGGGGGGATTGGGGTGGATCGGGCAGGGAACGGGGCTCAAAAACTCACGTTTGTAGTCTCTTCTCTCTTCTTTCTTCTCTTCTTTCTTCTCTCCTCTTCTTCTCTTCTTCTTTCTTCTCTTCTTTCTTCTCTTCTCTTTCTTTCTTCTTTCTTCAGCAGGAGTTGTGGTGTCACAGGCTACTGTGGCACCACAAGGCCCAGCACAGGAGGAGATCTGGCAGTGTGACCGCACAGCAGGAATCCTCAGCAAGTGTGAGGACCCCTGCAGTGCGGTCAGACAGGTCAGATCTAGTTTGCAGACAGGTCACAGAGCGGTCACATCGCTGCTGTGACTTGTCATTGGTGGGATCGATGATCAAATCAATCCCACCAATCAAAGGAGACCCTTGTATTGCCGGTTGCTAGGCACCGGCCTAGTAATCGGAGCTCACAGCTCCGATTCCTAGGCAGGTCACCGGCAGGTCAACAAGCAGGGCACAGAGCGGTCACACCGCTGCTGTGCCCTGTGATTGGCGCGATCGTCGATGACATCGATCGCGCCAATCAGATCCTGCATGCCCTACAGGCCCTGGCCTAGGATCGGTGCTATTACTGCACCGATCCAGGCAGGGCACAGCGCGGATATACCGCGGCTGTGCACTGCGATTGGCGCGATCGATGTGATCGGCGATCGCGCCAATCCGGGGGGGGTCTGGACCTTCCTAGGCCCAGGCCTAGCCTGCGATCTCACTGTTTCAGCTGCTCTGATTGGCTGAAACAGTGAGAAAGGCTGTGATTGGCTGTTCAGAATTGAACAGCCAATCACAGCGATCAGGAGGCCTGAGGGGGGAGGACGCAGCCCGGGATGCCGTCGCCAACTTCCAAGAGGTAAGCTGGCGTCGGAATTTTAATGCGATCACTGCTACTTAAGTCGCGATGTCGCATTAAAGGGCATGACGTACTATCCCGTCCATGGTCAGATTGGCACGGGTTTCATGGACGGGATAGTACGTCGGATGTCAGAGAGGGGTTAACCTAGAGACCAGTATACACTAAAATACATGTTCCATTTCCAAATTTGTTGGTTAAGGCCTCTTTCACACTTCAGTCGTGTGACGTCCGCCCAAGTTTGAAAATGGCGGATCCGTCAGAAAAGTGTAAAAACGGATGTAAAACAGATCAGTTTTCTGATGGATCCGCCAAGAAGTTTTCACCCGGAAATAATGAAATTTTTGTTCCGGAAATGTAAGTCCGGACCGAGGAGAGAGAGAGAGACCCCGGACAGTGTTGTCAGCATTTTCAATGGTTTTCTATTGAGGCGACGGATCCGCGGGCGGATTCCGTCAAAAACGGATGCCAGCGGATCCGCCGCCCATAGGCGGCCATTATACAAAATGGCGGATGCGGCGGATCCGCCGTAGTCCGCCATTTTGGCGGACCAAAAAAACGTTGCATTGGACGTTTTTCTGAAATGACTGACGCCAATTTTCCCATTACGTCCCTCAGGACAGCACCATGGAGGACGTCCTCCCTTGACCTATAGTGGGACAGGATCACAGAGAGGTTAAAAGGCCCCTCCCACCTCCACCCTCCAGTGTTTTTCCTGTCCCTACAGGGGATGGTTGTATGAGAGGTTGCTCCAGGAGTGAAGATAGAAGGTGGATGTTTAACAGGGCCCAGGGGGATCGAGCGGCTGGTCCAATCCTTCCCCCTGTCAAGTAGCCCGGGGCTGAAACTCTCCTGGGGGGAGTCCCTCAGCCACAAAGACCAGTGAGTGGATGAAGCTCCTGGGTAGAGCCGCTTCCTCCGCAGTGGAGGGTCTCGGCTCTGACGCTGTCCGGCATTCCAGCGCAAAATACCGGAAGTCGTGCGGGGGAGAAAGCCATGGCACTTCCGGTGACGTCAGGGCGCCGGAGCTAGAAGGCCAGCGTGCGTTCCACGGTTGAACGCGGAGGTGCAGAACGAGATAGGCAACAGGCTGCTTTCCTGGATCTCGTGGGGCACAGGAGAGGAAATCACTGGCAGTAATGCAGCATTCCTGGCGGTACGCCGCTTCTCTCCATGCTGGGCTCTCAGCGTTACCAGCTCCCCCTGTCTTTCTAGCAGGTATGGAGCCAGCACAAGTGAGTGCATGATGGAATGTGTTGATGGCCTAGGCCTCTGGACTGATGCTAGTCTCATGCTTTTGTGCCGAAGCTGAGCATAGAGCCTCATATGCTGAGGTGTGTTTCACATGTACTGTACGCAGTCAGGCCTTGGACCTCTAGGCTATGATAAGGCCATATGTCCAGGCTACATCTCATGATTTGACTTCAGTTAGTTGCATGTCAGGGCTGCACAGAGCCTTATGATCGGACTTCAGAGTGACTTTTGTGAAGCATGTTTTCCATTTTTTTGATTCAATAAACAAGTGTTTCACTTTTCTTTGCAACTTAACTACTCCATCCATAGAAGGACGCATAGTGTTAATGCAGCACATAGTCTCCATGAAGACTGCCCTCCAGCTGTGGCTCATTAATTAGCTCCTTCGGGTGGGGTCGGTCTGACAATTGAGAAGTACTATTCAGACTTGAGGTTTATCTGGAACTCTGAGAGACTGCTCTCTTAGCTCTAACTGGGACCTGGTCTCTTGTTTGGACACCTTCAAGCATGGTATAGCATTTGTACTGCAGCATAGTGCCTCTGTGCATCATATTGCATCAGAGAGCGGCATCATATGGCTTCATAGTGCCTTTGTGTCATGTTACATCATATATCATATTGCATCATCATTCCTCTATGCATCTTATTGAGTGCCCCTGTGCATTGTACTGCATCATAGTGCCTCTATTCATCATATGAGTGCCCCTGTGCATTGTACTGCATCATCGTTTCTCTATGCATCTTATTGAGTGCCTCTGTGCATTGTACTGCATCATAGTGCCTCTATTCATCATTTTGAGTGCCCCTGTGCATTGTACTGCATCATCGTTTCTCTATGCATCTTATTGAGTGCCTCTGTGCATTGTACTGCATCATAGTGCCTCTATTCATCATTTTGAGTGCCCTGTGCATTGTACTGCATCATCGTTCTCTATGCATCTTATTGAGTGCCTCTGTGCATTGTACTGCATCATAGTGCCTCTATTCATCATATTGAGTGCCCCTGTGCATTGTACTGCATCATAGTGCTCTATGCATCTTATTGAGTGCCTCTGTGCATTGTACTGCATCATAGTGCCTCTATTCATCATTTGAGTGCCCCTGTGCATTGTACTGCATCATAGTGCCTCTATCATCATATTGAGTGCCCCTGTGCATTGTATGCATCATAGTGCCTCTATGATCATATTGAGTGCTCTGTACATATTTGCATCATAGTGCCTCTATGCATCATATTAAGTGCCTCTGGGCATCTATTGCATCATAGTGCCTCTATGCATCATATTGATGCCTCTGTACATACACATTGCATCATAGTGCCTCTATGCATCATATTGACGCCTCTGTACATACTATTGCATCATAGTGCTCTATGTATCATATTGAGTGCCTCTTACATCATATTGTATCATAGTACCTCTATGCATCATGTTTATTGCCTCATGTGCATCATATTGCATCATATGCTTCATAGTCCTATATGCTTCATATAACATCATATTCATCATAGTGCCTGTGCATCATATGCATCTATGCGTCATATTACTTCATAGTGCCTTTGGGCATCATAGTACTTCATAGTGCCTCTATGCATTATATTACATCATAGTTCTACATAGTACTTCTATGCATCATATTACATCATATTGCATCAGGGTGCATCATAGTGCTTCATAGGGCCTTTGTGCAGCAGATTGCATCAGGGTGCTTTATAGTGTCTCTATGCATCAGATTCCATCAAAGCACTTTATAGTGCCTCTATGCATCAGATTGCATCAGGGTGCATCATACTACATGAGTGTCTTTCTGCATTATATTGCATCATATTACGTCATAGTGTCTTTGTGCATCATAGTGTCTATATGCCTCATAGTGTCTTTCTGCATTACATTGCATCATAGTCTCTGTGAATCATACTGCATCATAGTGTCATGGTGCATTTTATTGCATCATACTGCATCATTGTCTTTGTGCATCATACTGCATCATATTGTAAGTCCGTAAGGACTGGGTTCTCTCCCTTCTGTATCACTCTGTCATTGTAAATTTGTTTACTGTAGACTATATCTATAACTTTGTGTGTAGCCCCTTCTCATGTACAGCACCATGTAATTAATGGCTCTATAATAATATTGCATCATAGTGCTTCTGTGCATATTGCATCCTAATGCTTCAGTGCCTCGAGGTGTGTCATTCGTGTGTCATAGTACCTCAGTGCTTCATAGTACCTCTGGCATTGTGGTTTTGTGCCTCTGGCTTAGACCTTCTGACTTGTGCCTTATTGCGTGGCCGCACATTGTATGGTCGGCCCACCACTTCACATTTTGTCTCGGGCCAACTCCGGTTATAGAGTCCTCATGTTTTAGGACCCAGGTCCAGCTTCTGTTGCTTCATTCCTTGCAACTGGGCTTAGCCAGACGAACAGCTATGCCTGAATTGGCCTAGTAACTTAGCATTTCGTCAGGATTGGAACAGAACTCTCAAGTGAGTTACTGCCTTGAGGACTAAAGGCAAGTCTCTTCCATAGTTGGCTTTAAAGGGAGACAGACGTCTTTGGGGCTCATCCTATAAGTGGACATACTACTGTGCTGAAAGCAGAAAATCCCATGAGGTGGAAGAAAAGAATCCTTCCCAACTCCACAGATGGCAGTCGGACTAGTTTCCTTGATCAACACCCGGTAGACAGATTCTTGGCCCATAAATCCGTTGTATTAGGTTTACCAGGGACGGCATTACTGCCTTTGTACCTTGTGGCAAATCGGCGGCACTGTCATGTGGCAGAGGATCCCACTGCTCGTACAGCAGTCAGGGCTCCTAAGGTAAAAGAATCTGCATCTAGGACTCTTACAGTTGAGGCCCCATAGTCCTTCTGACTCACAGTAAATAATCTCCCTCTGGAGGGGAAGGATCCTACTTCCCTCTAGTTTTAGAGTATGGTTCCTCCCACCAGGGCAGTCGGGGTGTATAAACATCTCTAAGAAGATTGCCTTTTACGATATAATATATAAATAAATAAGTTGACACATACTGTATATATAATGTCGTGGCTAATAACTTATATAGAGACAGAGTCAAATATCCTGTGTCAAAGGATTTTTACCAACATCCTCCCACCCACCGCTTACTGTCATTGATTCCAGAGTCCAGACTCCTCGTGTCTAACATCAGTAAAGCAAGAGTAGTGATCCATATCTCCCTTTCAACACTTCTACCGAGAAGCACAATGTTGGTACTAGCAGGAGATATTACCTGCCAGATGGAGTATTTCCTTAGTTCCAATAATATCCAACCCTTACTGGGGGTTGAGACATCTAAGGATTCGGAGTAGACATGATCTCCAGAATGAGTAGGGTACATACATCCCAATGCTCTGTCATTTTCCATGTACTAACTGTTATTTGTCTTGATCTTTCAGCAGTCCAAGGTCTCTGTCCTGCAGGTCTCCTCGTAGTATGGTAAGCCGGTCTCTAACCAAGGTTTAATCTGAGCCCAGGAGGACCGATGAAGGAACAGTCCCGTGTTGTTAAGCACATCCAGCCGATTACTGGTCTGTACAGTCCTCATTGTGTGGTGGCTGTGACTATCACAATATTTTTGCTGGGCAATAAGGTTTTTAAGGCTTTTCTGTGGCTGCGGTGTCTATAACTTTCACAATAACTGTAATTCTCTGTGGTTCATTAGTGGTATTGGGGTACAACGGCCGTGTTTCACTCTCCGTCTCTGCGGCATATCTTGTTTACCACATTCATACTGGAATTGGCCATTATAGACATATATCGGACACTCACTACTGTGATTATCTTTACGGTTTTCTTTAGATATCTATATTTCTTTTTGATCTTTCAGATCATTTCTATATCTAACCTGGTTCTTGCCTGGGACTTTGGTCCTTGAGCTTCTGTACCCACCCTGGGATATTTCTTTGGTATTCTCCATGGTGCTGTCCTGAGGGACGTAATGGGAAAAGGAAATTAGACCTACCGGTAATTCTATTTCCAGGTAGTCCCTCAGGACAGCACCCTTAATTCCCTCCGTTATGTTTCTCTTTAGGATTGCACGGGATCAATCTTCGGCGGATGGTCCGTCGAGTTGCCAAGGCTCGAGATAAAGAAGTTGTTCAATGGTTTCTTACATACGCGTTTGTAAGGGTACGTTTAGACCATTTCCTGCCATCCTTCGGTGGTACTTTGAAAAAACACTGGAGGGTGGAGGTGGGAGGGGCCTCTTAACCTCTCTGTGATCCTGTCCCGCTATAGGTCAAGGGAGGACGTCCTCCATGGTGCTGTCCTGAGGGACTACCTGGAAATAGAATTACCGGTAGTTCTAATTTCCTTTTTTGGCGGATCTGTCAAAAAACGGACCTAACGGACGACCATCCGTCAAAATCCGTCACTATTGCAAGTCAATGGGAAAAAAACGGATCCGCCAAAAAAAAAATGGCGGATCCGTTTTTTTCACATTTTGACTGATTTTGACTGACGTCGCACGACTGAAGTGTGAAAGAGGCCTAAGATAAAACCTATTATTTATTCGAAGCACATGACAGCACCCAATGAGAGAGGGGATCCGCCCTTCAGGAACAGGAAACCTACAGATACATAAGGGCGGCACCTCTCCCACGCATCAGTTGGTTTCCTGTTCCTGGAGGATGGAAATCCTACAGAATGAAGATCTTCGTTTTCCCAGGCCGGCCGGTCGACCCAGGTAGCGAGTAGTCTCCTACCTTGACCTGGTGCGGGGACCCCTGGAGGCGCCACGGTGGGTCCGGGCAGGCTCCACGGCAGTGTGCGGAGCAGCAGGGAGCGGTATCCGGAGGATCCCGTTGTCACGGGTGTGTCGCTGCGAAGATCGTCGCGATTGCACACCCTGACTTCGCACAGCTGAGTTTCTGGTGCTGGGTGTTTTTCGGCACTGAGGGAGTTAATTCTTTCTCTCTCTGTGCTGGACTGACCAGCCTCGCTCAGCTGCAATTAATGTTTTGTTAATTGGTTTCCTTCTTATACCTGCCTGTCTGCTGGGGAAGTGTCGGTGAAAGCATTCATGCAGACCAGCAGAGCGGATCGTATTGAGAAGTCTAAGCTAAGAATACCTGTTGTGGTTTTCTCCTCTCCTCGCTTTATTAGTTATCTCCCTACCCATTTTTGTTCCCTCTGTATTGGTAGTTTTGTATGCAAGGTGTTCTTTTATTTTACCCCTTGTACTGTCTCGTTTGTCTTATACTGTGTGTGAAGGCAGATACCTTCCTGATCCCTGTGGTGGTAATCAGGGTCCTTCTCAGGACTAGATTACAGTGGTTAGGGATTCACAGGAGATAGGGTTTACGCTGGCGGCCTGGACCTCTGTACCATCAACAGTACCTCCAGGTAGAGGATTAGCCAGGACCCCAGCTTAGGGTCAGCATAGACCCCGGTTCTCCTGTATACAGAGACAGCGTGACATTTTCACCGACCATATTTAAGATTCTCCCCAGCCACCATGGATCCAGTGGCCAGTCTAGCTCAGCAGTTGCAGAGTTTGTCCATGGAGCTGAGGGATGTCAAGTCCAAGGTTTTGTACCCCCCGGAGCAAGCCAGAACTGAACCTAAAGTAGCTCTCCCGGACAGGTTCACTGGAGGGCGGGACAAGTTTTTTGCTTTCCGGGAGGCATGTAAATTGTACTTTTGGCTGCGACCTCGGTCATCTGGGAGTGAAGATCAAAGAGTGGGAATTGTCATCTCGCTCCGACAAGGGGACCCCCAATCCTGGGCGTTCTCTCTTCCCCCGGGCTCCCCGGCTCTCCAGTCAGTGGATAGATTTTTCGCAGCTCTGGGTCTTGTATATGATGACCCGGATCGGGTCTCCCTTGCTGAATCTAAGTTACGTAAGATACAGCAGGGAGATCGTTCGGCAGAGGAATTTTCTTCGGAGTTCCGTAGGTGGACCACGGACACCCAGTGGAATGACCCAGCTCTTAGGAGCCAGTTTTGTCAAGGTTTATCTGACAAATTAAAAGATGTGTTGGCGCAGTATGACCCTCCCACGTCACTGGAGGCCGCTATGGCCCTTGCTATTCGCATTGATAGACGGTTGCGGGAGAGGTGCGGGGTAACTCCGCCCCCTGTGATGACTCCACCTTCCTCAAGGGTCCCTTACACGGAGGTTCCCCTGGTCAGTCCAGAGGAGCCTATGCAATTAGGAGGGACATCATTCCGGGGGAGGGGATCGGTGGGGCGCCACAAAACAAGAAGTTGTTTCTTCTGTGGAAAGAAGGGACATTTTATTAGGGGGTGTCCATCCCGTCCTTTGCAGAGTGAGAAGTCGCCGGAAAACTATTGATCCCAGATTGTGTGGTGGACGGCAATCTGGGAGTAAGTATTTCGTCCCTAAGTTCGTCTCAGTTTCTCGTACCGGCGGAGGTGGTGGTGGGTGCGAGAACTGAGAGGATATCTGTTCTTCTGGATAGTGGGGCCGGGGCTAATCTGGTGGATGCTCGCTTTGCCCGGGTTCAAGTTATGCGATTGTGTGGGTTGGCTAAACCCGTCCCCATATTCTCGATCGACGCCAGACCTCTCGGTCAGGGAAGTTTTGTACAAGCAGTGCATAACATTGATCTTCAAGTGGGGGCGCTACATAAAGAACTGTTGTCTTGTTATGTGTTGGAGGGTCTTCCACTCCTATAGTGCTGGGCCTGCCTTGGCTAACTAAGCATAACCCGGTTATTGATTGGCAATCCAGAGAGATAAGCCAATGGAGCGATTTCTGTAATAAAAACTGCATGAATACGGTCATTGGTGCGGTCGCTCCTAGGGCCTTACCTCCATTTCTGGTGGACTTTGAGGATGTATTCTCGGAGGAAGGGTGTCAAGAACTACCTCCTCATCGCGAGTATGACTGTGCTGTTAACTTGATCCCTGGGGCCAAGTTACCGAAATCTAGGTTGTATAACCTTTCTGGTCCTGAGAGACAGGCCATGAAGGATTATATTTCAGAGAGTCTGGCTAAGGGGCATATTAGACCTTCATCTTCCCCGGTGGCCGCGGGGTTCTTCTTTGTGAAGAAAAAAGATGGAGGCCTACGCCCTTGCCTGGATTTCCGTGAGCTTAATCGGATTACGGTCCGAGATCCGTATCCGCTCCCACTTATTCCCGATCTCTTCAATCAGATCGTGGGTGCCAAATGGTTCTCTAAGTTGGATCTCAGGGGGGCGTACAATCTTATTAGGATGAAGGAGGGGGATGAGTAGAAGACGGCGTTTAACACTCCGGAGGGGCATTATGAGAACCTTGTCATGCCATTTGGTCTGAGTATTGCCCCGGCGGTGTTTCAACACTTTGTAAATGACATCTTTCGCCACCTAATGGGACAGTTTGTGGTCATATATCTGGATGATATCTTAATTTACTCGCCAGATCTTGTGTCTCATCAGGAGCATGTTAGGCAGGTGTTACAGATCTTGCGGGATAATAAACTGTACGCCAAATGGGAGAAGTGTGTGTTCGCCGTACAGGAACTTCAGTTTTTAGGATTCCTGGTCTCAGCATCCGGTTTTCGTATGGACCCTGGGAAAGTGCGGGCAGTTCTTGAGTGGGATCTGCCAGAGGATCTTAAGGCATTACAACGTTTCCTGGGGTTTCCTAACTACTACCGGAAATTCATTCGTAATTTCTCCTCCATAGTTAAACCTCTCACTGACATGACTAAAAGAGGGACGGATTTTTCAAAGTGGTCTGACAAGGCTTGTCAAGCGTTTTCCTCTTTGAAAAAATGTTTTGCTTCTGCACCCATGCTTGTTCAGCCTGATGCGTCTCAGCCATTCATTGTTGAGGTGGACGCTTCCGAGGTAGGGGTGGGAGCGGTATTGTCACAAGGTTCGTCCCCTGGTAAATGGCATCCATGCGCCTTCTTCTCTAAAAAATTGTCGTCCGCTGAGAGGAATTATGATGTCGGCAATAGGGAGCTCTTGGCCATTAAGTTGGCTTTTGAGGAGTGGCGTCATTTTTTGGAGGGGGCAGTCCACCCGGTCACTGTCATTACCGATCACAAAAACCTGCTATATTTAGAGTCCGCTAAACGTCTGAATCCCAGACAAGCTAGGTGGTCGTTGTTTTTTACCAGGTTTAATTTTGTCGTCACATATCGTCCTGGGTCAAAGAATGTTAAGGCGGATGCCTTATCTCGCTGTTTCCCTGGGGCTGGGAATACGGAGGACCCGGTTCCAGTCCTTCAGGAGGGGGTGGTGGTGTCGGCAGTATGCTCTGAGCTTGAGGAGGAGGTATTGGAGGCTCAGGGGGACGCCCCTGTAGGACCTCCAGGGAGACTGTTTGTTCCAAATCAGTTGCGACAAAGGGTGATCTGGCACACCATAATTCAGCTTTGGCAGGACACCCAGGGAGTAAAGGAACTGAGGATCTCCTCTCGCGCCGGTTTTGGTGGCCTAACTTACATAGGGAGGTGGTAACTTTTGTCGCGTCCTGCGAGGTTTGTGCGCGCTCTAAGACTCCACATACCCGTCCGTCGGGGACCCTCTTACCTTTGAAGATCCCGGAGCGTCCGTGGACTCATCTGTCTATGGACTTCATTACGGATCTCCCGCCATCTTCGGGTAAAACAGTCATACTCATTGTGGTGGACAGGTTCAGCAAGATGGCACATTTTATCGCTCTTCCTGCTCTTCATAATGCTAAAACTCTTGCGCAGGTGTTTATTGGGGAGATTGTAAGGCTTCACGGGGTACCCTCCGATTTGGTGTCGGATCGGGGGTCTCAGTTCGTGTCCAAGTTCTGGAAAGCATTTTGTACACGGCGGGGGATGCAGTTGTCATTTTCATCGGCTTTTCACCCGCAGACCAATGGTCAGACAGAGCGTCTGAACCAGAGCTTGGAGACATATCTCCGGTGTTTTGTGTCAGAGAACCAGGAGGACTGGGCTTCTTTCTTGCCTCTGGCGGAGTTTGCTCTAAATAATAGGCGGAGCGAGTCCACTGGTAAGTCCCCGTTTTTTGGGGCATATGGTTTTCACCCCCAGTTTTGTACTTTCAATAGGGGGGGGCTCTTCTGGGGTTCCTGAGGAGGAACGGTTTTCGTCGTCACTCGCTTCAGTGTGGAGAAGAGTGCTGAATAGTGTTGAGCATTCCGATACCGCAAGTATCGGGTATCGGCCGATATTAGCTGTATCGGAATTCCGATACTTAGTTCCGATATTTTTCATATATCGTATACCGGAATTGGAAGTTCCCATAATTCTTTGAGAGGCAATGTGATTATAGTCAGCCAATGAGGAATCCTAAGAAGTGTGGGCACATCCTGTACTGCTGCGGTCATCTTAAGTAATGGCATGGCTGTGATTGGCTGCTGAAATGATGTCAGAATGCACTATAAAAGGCGCCGCCGCCATTTTAGCGTCACTGTGCTGTGAACTCAGTTAGGGACAGAACGCTGCTCTGCTGACTCTGAGGGACAGTTAGAGATTGCGGTTTGTGTACTTTGCTTTAGGCAGGCTATTTTACCAACCGCTGTGTAAAGCTTCCTTTTGCCTTGCAGTGTTGTTTTAACAGCGCTGTGCAAGGGGTGTGTGTGTGAGAGTGCAGGTGACGCTGCAGTTTGCTCTGCATCCACCGCTGTTAGTAGGCATCTGCACGTGTCACTCACTGACTCTTTTTTTTTTTTATTTTGTGGAATTGGTGCAGCTCCATTCAATTGAAATTAACAGTGATCTATTAGTGTGACGCGCTTCCATCCGTATACAATACATTGGTTGCAAACACTATAGAAGTACAGAAAGGAGCCTTTCACAGCTAGTGAACAGTTGTGTTTCAGTGTTCACTGTAGTCTGTGAGCTTTTCATTTTTTGAGTGCAGATTACGCTCCAGTTAGTTCTTCAACCACTGCTGGTTGTAGTCTGCTGAGCGTGTGTCACTGCCTCATCCTTCAAATTTTTCTCTAATTGGTGCTGCTCCATTATATTTTAAAAAAATCTAATCTATTAGTGTGACGCGCTTCCATCCGTATACAATACATTGGTTGCAAACACTATAGAAGTACACAAAGGGGCCTTTTACAGCTAGTGAACAGTTGTGTTTCAGTGTTCACTGTAGTCTGTGAGCTTTTCATTTTTTGAGTGCAGATTACGCTCCAGTTAGTTCTTCAACCACTGCTGGTTGTAGTCTGCTGAGCGTGTGTCACTGCCTCATCCTTCAAATTTTTCTCTAATTGGTGCTGCTCCATTATATTTAAAAAATCTAATCTATTAGTGTGACGCGCTTCCATCCGTATACAATACATTGGTTGCAAACACTATAGAAGTACACAAAGGGGCCTTTTACAGCTAGTGAACAGTTGTGTTTCAGTGTTCACTGTAGTCTGTGAGCTTTTCATTTTTTGAGTGCAGATTACGCTCCAGTTAGTTCTTCAACCACTGCTGGTTGTAGTCTGCTGAGCGTGTGTCACTGCCTCATCCTTCAAATTTTTCTCTAATTGGTGCTGCTCCATTATATTTTAAAAAAATCTAATCTATTAGTGTGACACGCTTCCATCCGTATACAATACATTGGTTGCAAACACTATAGAAGTACACAAAGGGGCCTTTTACAGCTAGTGAACAGTTGTGTTTCAGTGTTCACTGTAGTCTGTGAGCTTTTCATTTTTTGAGTGCAGATTACGCTCCAGTTAGTTCTTCAACCACTGCTGGTTGTAGTCTGCTGAGCGTGTGTCACTGCCTCATCCTTCAAATTTTTCTCTAATTGGTGCTGCTCCATTATATTTAAAAAAATCTAATCTATTAGTGTGACGCGCTTCCATCCGTATACAATACATTGGTTGCAAACACTATAGAAGTACACAAAGGGGCCTTTTACAGCTAGTGAACAGTTGTGTTTCAGTGTTCACTGTAGTCTGTGAGCTTTTCATTTTTTGAGTGCAGATTACGCTCCAGTTAGTTCTTCAACCACTGCTGGTTGTAGTCTGCTGAGCGTGTGTCACTGCCTCATCCTTCAAATTTTTCTCTAATTGGTGCTGCTCCATTATATTTTAAAAAAATCTAATCTATTAGTGTGACGCGCTTCCATCCGTATACAATACATTGGTTGCAAACACTATAGAAGTACACAAAGGGGCCTTTCACAGCTAGTGAACAGTTGTGTTTCAGTGTTCACTGTAGTCTGTGAGCTTTTCATTTTTTGAGTGCAGATTACGCTCCAGTTAGTTCTTCAACCACTGCTGGTTGTAGTCTGCTGAGCGTGTGTCACTGCCTCATCCTTCAAATTTTTCTCTAATTGGTGCTGCTCCATTATATTTTAAAAAAATCTAATCTATTAGTGTGACGCGCTTCCATCCGTATACAATACATTGGTTGCAAACACTATAGAAGTACACAAAGGGGCCTTTTACAGCTAGTGAACAGTTGTGTTCAGTGTTCACTGTAGTCTGTGAGCTTTTCATTTTTTGAGTGCAGATTACGCTCCAGTTAGTTCTTCAACACTGCTGGTTGTAGTCTGCTGAGCGTGTGTCACTGCCTCATCCTTCAAATTTTCTCTAATTGGTGCTGCTAATTATATTTTAAAAAAATTGAATCTATTAGTGTGACGCGCTTCCATCCGTAACAATACATTGGTTGCAAACACTATAGAAGTACACAAAGGGGCCTTTTACAGCTAGTGAACAGTTGTGTTTCAGTGTTCACTGTAGTCTGTGAGCTTTTCATTTTTTGAGTGCAGATTACGCTCCAGTTAGTTCTTCAACCACTGCTGGTTGTAGTCTGCTGAGCGTGTGTCACTGCCTCATCCTTCAAATTTTTCTCTAATTGGTGCTGTTACATTATATTTTAAAAAAAATCTAATCTATTAGTGTGACGCGCTTCCATCCGTATACAATACATTGGTTGCAAACACTATAGAAGTACACAAAGGGGCTTTTCACAGCTACTGAACAGTTGTCTGCAGTGTTCACTGCAGTCTCTGAGGAATAACCACACTTAGGCCTTATAACTTTTCTGACTTTCTTTATCAATCTACAAAGATGAAGAAGGCAGGGAGTAAGGCACGTGGTCGTGGCCGTAGAGTTTCAGCAGGGAGAGGACGTGGGGATTCTGTGCCTGCTGCTGCCGCACCCAGTGACACAGCATCCACCAGTTTACCCCGTGAGCGTTCCTTTATGTGCAGTTTTTTAGGAGCTCGGCGTAACCCCCTGCTGCGGGAAGAACAAATTGAAGCCGTTTTGGTTGGATGGCAGCCAATGCATCGACTTCAATTGCTTCCACCTCCTCTCAGGACCACTGTCATGTATAGTGTACAGTTCCTATAGCGTCTTGTGCTTGGGTGCGAGGAAAACACATGAGACATAGGTTGATATGAAATGACTTGTATTACTTCATACAAGCATGCAGAAAAGGTCACACAGTTTGCATGAACAGAGGCAGGAGAACACAGCAGGCCAGAGTAACTTCAAGCTCTACAATAACTCTCCAAGCAGGTTCAGGATCTCTTCTCTGTACCGTAATTCCTCTGCAAACATGGATTCACCAGACAGCAGGTTTCCAAAGTCCAAAAGTGTTCCAAAGTTCCTCAGTAGGAAATAGCTGGAGTCCAAAATCCTAGGTTTCCAGGAGTCAGGTCACAGGCTGACTGAGGCTTGATTCAGGAGCACTGATTGTTCAGCTGAGGCTGCTTAAGAAGCAAGAGGGAGAGAATCAGGGCGGGAACATGAAAACTGGAAACTCCATATTAACTGAGGGCAAGAGCTGCAGAAAGACAGAAAGCAAAATGGCCGACGGAAAACTGAGTTTCAAGGAACATGTCAAAAGAGACAAAGAACCTTACATTACTCCCCCTTAAGGACAACCTCCGGTTGACCTCAGACCAGGCTTGTCAGGGTACCTCTGATGAAACTGGCAGAGCAGGCGAGGAGCATTTACGTTATTGACTGGTTCCCATGAGTTGTCCTCCACTGGGTAGCCCTGCCATTTAATCAAATATTGCAACTCATTTCTGTACAACCTGGAATCTAGAATCCTTTCCACCATAAATTCTTCCTGACCATCAACCAGCACTGGGTCAGGGCAAGGAGAAGAGCGTCCAGGAAACGTATTGGGTGTTGCAGCCTTTAGTAGGGATACATGAAAGACAGGGTGGATTCTCATAGTTCTGGGCAGTTGAAGACGACAAGCAACAGCACTTATAATCTTACTGATCTTATAAGGTCCAATGTACTTATGTCCCAATTTAGACGATGGAATCTTTATTTTAAGATTTCTGGTTGACAGCCAGACCAAATCTCCTACCTTGAAAGCTGGTGCAGGTTTACAAAATTTATCTGCTGCTTTCTTGTACCTTTCCTGAGCCAATTCTAGATTTTCCTTTAGAAGATCCATATTCTTTTGTAAAGAAGTGATTCTTTCAGCCACTGCCGGCAAGGGCGTATCTATGGGAAATCGAGGAAGAATGTTAGGATGATAACCTAGATTGGAGTAAAAAGGAGACTGCTTAGTGGAGGCGCTCTGAGAGTTATTATAAGAGAACTCAGCCAGTGGAAGTAGATCCACCCAATCATCTTGTAGGTGGCAGATAAAGCAGCGGAGATACTGCTCCAGGGTCTGATTGGTTCGTTCTGTCTGTCCATTAGTCTGGGGATGAAAAGCAGAAGAAAGGTTTACTTTAATGTCCAATGCGGCACAGAAATTTTGCCAAAACCTTGAAGTGAATTGCACCCCTCGATCCGAAATGACCTCATCCGGTACTCCATGTAAGCGAAACACATTCTTAATAATCAAGTCTGATGTCTGTTTTGCAGTGGGTAAGCCGACACAAGGGATAAAATGAGCTGCCTTTGTTAGACGATCAACCACCACTAGAATGGTGTTCTTCCCTTGAGAGGTTGGTAACTCCACAATGAAGTCCATAGAAATGGATCCCCACGGGCGGGACGGGGTGGGAAGAGGTTGTAACAGACCAGTTGGTGAGGAGCGAGGTGTTTTGCATCTTGCACAGACTTCACATGAAGTGACATAGTTTAAGACATCTTTCCTGTAAGTGGGCCACCAAAAGAAACGAGAAAGAAATTCTTGTGTCTTTAGAATTCCCCTATGCCCGGCTATCTTGGAATCGTGGATGAGTTGCAATACTCTCAATCTGACTGTTTCAGGTATATACAGACGTTGTCCCTGAATCCACACACCATTCTTAAAGACAAGACTTACGTCCCTTGGGGGTTGAGCCAACAAAGAATCCGCATGGTATGCTTCCTTGATGTCCTTAACACTAGAACTACTGATGGAGTCATTTTGACTCCTTTCGTTTTTTATTTCTCTTCTGTGACTACATTTTTCAGAATTCCGGCTTGAAACTCGGTGACTTTTCCTCAAATATGATGTGAAAAAAGATTTTGTGAGAATAAATAATTTTGGTGAAAAATTTGCGCATTTTTTTCAAAATTTACCAAGAACTACTGAAGGGAGTCATTTTGACTCCCTACTATATTTTGAGGTCCTTTTGTCACTAAATGTTGCTATAAAGTTTTGTGCATAATTTTTTCACTCTGCCTTATTTACCCTGATGTTCATATAGATGTAGTTCAATTTACATGTCAACTTTTCACATTTTCCTTGTGTTTTACCTGCTTGTATTACTGTGTAATGCTGAACAAAATAGCTTGTTTACTCTAGGCCCTTATCTTATGCTAATTTTTGATTCATATATATTGACACATATAAAGAACTGTACGCTTGCAGAAGCATGCAGGAACAATAATTTACAGTTTACTCTATCTGATGAGGAGCTAGATGCATTCATTGCGATATTCTATGCTCGTGGAATATCTGGCACAAACCGTCACTCGATTAGCAGTATTTGGTGTAATGACTGGGGAATACCGTTTTGCAAAGCGACAATGTCTAGGGACCGCTTTGTTGAAATTATGAGGTTTCTCAGATTTGATGAGAAATCTACTCGATCGGAGAGACTGCAAACGGACAAGTTTGCTCTATTTTCTACTGTGTGGGACAGGTTTATTGAAAATTGTATTGCGTGTTACAAACCTGGCCCATACATAACGGTGGATGAGCAACTTTTCCCAAGCAAAACTAGGTGTCCATTCACGCAGTACATGCCTTCCAAACCAGATAAATATGGCCACAAATATTGGCTAGCTGTTGATAAGGAGAGCAAATATCTGGCAAATGGCTTCCCTTATCTAGGCAAAGATGACACACGCCGTGCTGAGGACCGTTTAGCTGACCATGTGGTAATGAAGTTATTGGACCCGTTTTTGAAAAAAGGTCACAATGTTACAACCGATAATTATTTTACTTCAGTAAAATTAGCTAAACAGCTAAAAAGCAAAGGAACAACCATCGTGGGAACACTGAACAAGATAAGGCGAGAAGTGCCTAAAGAAATAAAATCAATGAAAGAGGAATTGTATAACACTAAAGTGTTTAGAAATTAAGACAATTTTACACTTACAGTATATCAAGGAAAGCCCAACAAAAATGTTGTCATTTTGAGTTCCGTCCATCCAGATGTTGTTGCGTCTGATTCCGCTAAAAAAACTCCAGAAACGGTAAAGTTTTACAATGAAACAAAATATGGAGTAGATGTAGTGGATCAGATGGCACGAAAATATACCACACGAACATGCACAAGGAGATGGCCTGTTCATGCATTTGAAAATGCCTTAGACTTTGCGGGTATAAATGCATGGATAATATTCAATGAGATAACCCACCAAAAAATGTCACGCAAGGCATTTTTGCAAACGCTTGTGAGAGAGTTGAGTGGTCCTTATGTCACAGATAGGGAAAAGGGTTCCACGTCCCAAGTTTCTACATGCTCAGAAGTGATGGTTCAAACAAAATTTTGCCAGATCAAAGAAAAGTGCAAGAAAAATAGATCTGTCGGCAATTGTAAGACTTGTGGTAAGTCTTTGTGTGGGCAATGTGTTCCGACCACGCACCACAATTGTGGATACCAGGGCTATGGGGTACTCGGAGCCGAGCCCATGGAAATCTATGGGAGTTGTCACTGGTAGCGGTGGCTCGGTCCGTGGCCCTGGCGGTCATGCGATAGGGGATATTTACAGGGGATATTTAGGATAGGTAGTTCGTGACGCCACCTGTGGTATCTGGTTAATTGGACCAGCGCTGCTATAAGGGCCTTCACAGGGGATGTTATGGGGCAGCTGGGTGGTAAGTCTCCCACAGGTGAGACTGGTCCCTGGAAGTCTATGGTGAGGATGCAGGGTGTAGATAAGAATTCAGTCGTACACAATGCAGCTTCTTTTCATACCTTTTACTGGTAGATGGTTCAAGCAGATCCCGGGGAGCTGGTCGGGGTGGAGAATGCACATTTGGGTAACCGCTGAGCAGGTTAGAGGCCTCCTTAACTTCAAATGTATCTGAGTCCAAACTTGCGTGAAGCGAAGTTAACTCTGAATTCTCCAGCTTTCTCAATAGCTGTAATGCCCGGCCAACATTGTGGTGGAGCCTTCTATGTCTCTGACTAGCAGATGTTGAGAGAACTAAGTCCTTACTTTTGCAGCGTCCCGCTCTAAGTCCCTGTTCTCCCTGACTCCGGTTACGTATTGACACTTCGGGCTGCACTCTGCGACCTGTAGTCCAGATGCCTCCGGTTCTCTTATTACTATGCTTGAAACACTAGCAACGCTTCGGACCCCGGTGTCCGGCAATTTAGTGCAGGTAATCCAATACCTGTGGCACTTCTCTCTGTCTTCTCCACTGCGCCCTTCGCCCTGCTTCCCGCTCTTAACATAAGCACTTGTAGCTTTTTAAGGAAATGTCAGCTTTCTCCCAGAGCTCGCTGCACAGCTCTCAGTATCCTCCAAGTCCAGACTGGACTGAGACTGAATGGCTGCTCTGTCCTTAGACAGAAGCTAACTGACTGAAATCAAACGGAACACAACTAACTCCCTAATTGCTACGTGTCCCTCCCTCTTATATCTCAAATGGGTGTGTCTGAAAGAGTGAGTGGCAGTGAATGCATATCAAGCGTTGCGATTACCTTCCTGTGCACTCTCCTGGATTTTTATGTGTGCCTGCATAGCTGGGCCACACATCCCCCCTTGATTAAACACAGCACTCCCGGGCTGTAAAAGAGAAAAAGAAAAACATTTTTGTTTTGCATTAAACATCAACATTTAAACTCATCCCATCCGGGAGGTGAGGCTTCTTGAACGTTACAATTTGTACAATGAAGAATACAAAAGTATCAAAATATCAAGACATGCTCATAAATACAGGATACTTGTGGAGGACCCGCACCAAAAACCTCCCACTTGGGTCCTGGGTGGGCTGCAGGACTTCTTTGCAGACCTCACTCTAGGCCACACCATACGGGTTTTTCTTCAGAGGTAGATAGTTAATGGTTTCATGTGAAACCAAGATAAGGCACCGCAGTGCAAACTATTTACATTTAGAGTTTTTGGGCTGGCACAGTCCACAGCCACGCAGTCCATGCATGAGAAAAAAGACATATTTCAAGACAAATCAATAGAAATCACATTAATAACTTTTTCAAACTTTATACATTTTGTCAGTGACAATAAACCCTGTCTGGGTCTGGCTAACTAGTTTACTAGGACTACTCCTGATAGCGAATAGGTAGTTTTCCTTTAGTGATACGTTCTGACCTACGTGGGGTAGCATCAGGTATAGTAGTGTCTAGCCTATCTGTTCTGCGTAACAGCAAACTATAGATACGACTCCATCTCTCTAGGGACCTGGCAAGCATGCTAGTGACTGGACGAGGCGGTACTGCTTCACCAGCTTCACCAGGGGACTCCACTTCTTGTGGTGCTGCTTCTTGCGGGTCCGCTTCTTGGGGTTCTAATGGTTAAGGGTCTGCCGGAATAGGTCCTGCTGGAACTGGCTCAACTGGCACAATTGGTATGACTGGATGTAGAGACTCCTCTTGCGGTTGATAAAACTGCAGCACAGGAATAATTACAGCGTCTCCCAATCTGGGCCAATCCGCAGGTAAATCTCCCAAATCCGTGTGTATGACCGCTTCAGCACTCTCTTCTTGATGGACAACAGGGTTTTCTTCACGGAGCTTTAATGGGCCAGGACACAACTTTAGATGATCTCTGGACACAGTTGCAGTCGTTTTTCCTCCATCCTTGCTGATGGTACAGACCTTTCTGTTATCAAAATTGGAATTTTGCACGACATATGGCTCCTGTTCCCACTGATCATCCAACTTGTGCATTCTTCTTTTCCTTTTGAGCACCATCTCTCCAGGCATAAAAGGCTTAGCGGGAGCATTTTTGTTATAGTTCTTCTCTTGCTTTTCTCTTACTTTGTTGAGACTGTCTTCTACGCAGGCTTGTACTCTCTTGTACTGTTCCTGTCGAGTTGTGTCCCAATCCTCAGCATTGTCATCAGCCTCTGGTTCTACCACACCCAGTTCCAAATCCATTGGCAGTCTTCCTGGCCTTGCTCTCATAAGGTAGGCTGGAGTGCAGTTGGTGGAACTGACTGGTATGTGGTTGTACAAGTCAACCAGGTCAGGTAACAAGTCTGGCCACTGATTTCTTTCTTCCAGGGGTACAGTTTTCAGTAAATCCATGACAATGTGATTCATCTTTTCACAAAGGCCGTTGGTCTGAGGGTGGTATGGCGTTGTTCTGATCTTTTTACATCCATACAATTGACAGAATTCCTGAAACAGTTCAGCTTCAAAGGCTGGACCTCGATCAGTCAGTACCTGCTCTGGATATCCGTGTGGTCTGCAGAAACTTGCTTGGAAGACCTTGGCTGCTGTCTCTGCTGTCAGATCTTTGACAGGGGCGACCACCAGGAATTTGGAATAGTGATCCACCATGGTCAGGGCATATGAGTATCCCGACCTGCTTGGGGACAACTTGACGTGATCCAATGCCACGATTTCCAGGGGACGAGTCGTCCGGATAGGCTGCAGGGGTGCTCTCTGACTATGATAGTCTTTTCGTCTGAGTCCACAGGGTCCACAGTTCCGGCACCACTTCTCGATGGAGCTGCGCATCCCTACCCAGTAGAACCGACACCTCAACAGGGTCTCCAGCTTTTTCCAGCCAAAGTGTCCTGCTTGATCGTGGTAGGCTTCCAACACCATTTGGATGTCTGCTCTGGGGACCACTATCTGCCAAACCATCTCATGGGTCCTTGGGTCGACGTATCTCCTGCACAACTTCTCTCGGTATATGAACAACCGGCTTCTCTCGTTCCACAGGAGCTTTGCTGGTATGGATGCATCTTTCTCCAAGGAGGAACCTTCTTGTCTTATCAACTCCTTGATACGGCTGACCACTGGATCGCTGTCTTGAGTCTCCTTCCAGCTGTGATGAGGTAAAGGGTTCAACATCTCACCACACCGCTTTCTGTAGACTCGTTGCTCTTGGACCATCCCATTTCGGTGGAACGCAGGTAGCTCGATTTCTTCCAAATCATCTGATTCTTCCTCCGTGTCAGACTCATGCGGCATTCTGGACAAGGCGTCCGCGTTAGCATTTTTACGGCCCGCTCTGTACTTGATGGTAAACTGATAGTTTGACAGCCGAGCCATCCAACGTTGTTCCATGGCTCCCAGCTTGGCTGTTTCAAGGTGCGTCAAGGGGTTGTTGTCTGTGTACGCAGTGAACTTGTTGGAGGCCAGGTAATGTTTGAATCTCTCGGTAATGGCCCAGACCAGCGCCAGGAACTCCAGCTTGAAGCTGCTATAGTTTTCCGGGTTCCTCTCAGTTGGCCTGAGTTTTCTGCTGGCATATGCGATGACTTTTTCTTGGCCGTTCTGCTTCTGACTGAGGACCGCTCCTAATCCTTCGTTACTGGCATCTGTGTATAGCAGGAACGGTTGGCTGTAATCTGGGTAGGCTAAGATTTCATCGCCTGTCAGAATCTCTTTCATCTCTTTGAATGCCTCAGCTTGTTCTTTTCCCCAATTGAATGGAGGGTTTCTGCTCTTAAGAGGTTGTCCTACCAGGAGGTCCTGCAAAGGCACCGCTTTCTTAGTGTAATCTTTTACAAACCTCCTGTAGTAACCTGTTAGTCCCAGGAACTGACGCACCTCCTTTAGGTTCTTCGGCTCCGGCCATTTCTGGATGGCTGTAACCTTCTCGGGGTCCGGCGCTACTCCTTCGGAACTGACAATATGTCCCAAGTATTGTACCTTCCGTTTGAGCAGATGGCATTTAGAGGGCTTCAGTTTCATCCCAAACTTGGACAATGACTCGAATACCTCCGCCAGGTGCTTCAGATGATCTTCATATGTCTTGGAGTACACAATCACGTCGTCCAGATACAGCAACACGGTTTCGAAGTTGAGATGTCCCAGGCAGCTCTCCATCACTCTCTGGAATGTGCCTGGGGCACTGCTGAGGCCAAACGGCATTCTGTCAAACTCGCAGAGCCCCATTGGGGTGGTGAAAGCAGTTTTCTCCCGATCCTCCTCAGCCACAGCTTCTTGCCAGTACCCACTAGTAAGGTCGAGAGTAGAAAAGTAGTTAGCCGTTTTCAGAGCAGCTAAGGATTCCTCTATACGTGGTAATGGGTATGCATCTTTATGTGTTATGCGATTTACTTGTCGGTAATCTACACACATTCTCATGCTACCGTCCTTTTTCTTAACTAGAACTAGAGGTGCTGCCCAGGGGCTACAACTATCCCTTATCACCCGGCTTGCTTCATGTCACGCAGCATTTCCTTAGCTTTCTGATAATGGGCTGGAGGTATAGGCCTGTACCGCTCTTTGATGGGAGGATGACTGCCTGTAGGGATATGATGCTGTACTCCTTAATTGTCCCAAAGTCAAGTGGGTGTTTGCTAAATACTTGTGCGTACTCTTGTACCACCCGTAGTACCCCCTGTTTCTGGTGGACGGAAGTGGTGTCTGCCCCTATATGAAGCTGCTGACACCAATCCGCTACCGGGGTTGCCGGATCATTATCCTCCGCTGGTTGGCGGGAGGCTAAGGACTCGGTTGTGAGAATAGAATTGTTATCTACGGCATGTAATTTAGCAACTGTAGCATAACGTGGCAAATTTACTTCATCGTCCCCCCAGTTGAGAAGTCGTACAGGTACTCTCCCATTTATTACTTCCACTACCCCTCTAGCAATCATGAGTGTAGGTCTGTGTTCTGAGCGATGGGGTTCTACTACTGCTTGGTAGTTCTGTCCTCTCAGACCTATGGCTGCTCTACACCATATTAACATTTCACTCATTGGGGGTATTACAATGGGGTTCGAGTCTGTGGCCCGTACATTACCGATTTCACCATCTGTAAGCTTCGCTTGCTGCTGGCACATCAGGGCCCGGATCTCCCTCTGAATCACTCCCTTCTGCTTTGGCTTGGCAACTTCAGCGAGCTGTTGGAGCAAAAACACAACTTCTCCCAGACAGTTACTGATAATGTTAGTACCTAATATCACATTTAGGCCATTTTCCTCATTCACAGTCTTTACCACTAAGAGTCCCTGATCCTTCAGCTCCACCCTGCCCACTTTTACGTTCACGTTTTTGGCTCCAATCACTTCAACAGGGAGACCATTAGTGGCGTACACTGTCAAGTCAGGGCTCGGGGGCTGGAGACTGTCCATGGACCAAAATTTATTGTAAAGGACATCAGGTATTATGGTCACCTGAGATCCAGTGTCCAGTAGTGCAGGAATTGCAATCCCGTCCAGAATTATGGACAGGTAGGGCCGTCCACCCACGAACCTGCGGTTCCAGTCTAAGGGGCCTGATGAGTCTACTCCTGGGTGTTGGCCCTCTGACCCAGGATCGGCTCGTTTAAAGGACATTCCTGAGCCATATGACCTTTTTGGTTGCAGCGGTAGCAGATGATCTCCCGGCGAGGATGGTGTTGCTCAGGAGTCGCTCCTTGGGGTGGCGTGGTCCTCCTCCGATGAGGCGACGTCCTCCATTTCCTCCGGTTCATCCAAGGAACATCCTCCGGACAGTCGGCTAGTAGGATCTTTCCTCCTTCCTCTTTCCGCAGTTGCACGGCATCCATTACAGTGGCCAAGTTCTTAGTCAGCTGGCGCACTTCTGAGCGCAGACATTCCAACTCACTAGGGGCGCCACCTGCGTTTTAGCTTCTGCCACCTGCGGGGAAAAGGTGGGTACTGCCTGCTTAAGAGTGGCTTCACCCGGGTGATACTGATTTGCCATCTCAGGCTTTTCCAGGGGTCGCAGTCCTTTTATTGCCATGTCCTTTAGGGCATCAAAGGTGGCATCTGGATGATCCAAGGACCACCAGTTTACAGTCCTGCCTTCCTCTGGAGACCTCAGTCCCCGCACGAATTGCTCTTTCAACATTTGGCTCTCATCAATGGGACTTGTGGGGTTAGCCTGTTTAAGAGCTCGCAGGGCCCCTTGTAGTCGACAGGCGTAGTCCCTAATACTGTCACCCGGTCTCTGGAAGCACTGATAAAACGCCATCCGGAGATCCGTTTCTGTGCGGTCCTCAAAGATGGCCTGTAGCTTTAAGAGAATCGCAGGTACTGACTCCTGGTCTGTAGTGGGCCAAGTTTCTACTTCTCTCTCAGCCGCACCAGTTAACTGTCCTATTACCACAGCAGCTTTTTGCTTTTCAGTCATTGAGTACATATCCAAAATACTACATATTTTCCTTTTAAACCCTGGCAGGGTGTCGGGCTCGCCGCTGTACTGGGGAAGCCACTTCGCTCCAGGCATGTATGGGAGGGTTAGCGGCATGAGCGGGACCACCGGGCCAGGTGAGGGGCCCGCACCTCCATCCTGCACTACAACGCCAAGCGGTGGGCTATCGGGGCCACCGGCTGGGGCCGCTCCGTCTGCCGGTTGTTGCGACATGTTGGTGCCCCCTTGGTTAATCTGAGCCTACCTCTTTCACAGGCTGCAGCGTCGCAGGCACAGCGGTGGAGACAGGACCTTTTCGCTGGCGCTCTGATGATGCCACGGTACCTTGCGATGCAGTTTACGATGCAGTTTGCGATGTGGATTGCGATGCAGATCGCTATGCGGATTGCGATGCAGATTGGGATGCAGTTTGCGATGCGGCTTGCGATGTAGATTGTGATGCAGTTCGCGATGCGGCTTGCGATGCAGATTGGGGTGCAGTTCGCGATGCGGCTTGCGATGCAGATTTGGGTGCAGGTTGGGGGCGTGTCCAGGGAACTGCGCGTTATTTTAGGTACGCCCCCCTTCTTCACCAGCGCCTGAGGGAGCGAATATGGCGGCAAAATGGCGGTATTTGGCGCCAAATGCAGCAAACAGTCTTTTCTTACAAAACAGTTCAATAGGCACACAGGACTCACAACTGCAAGCTTTCGTATCCTGTTCGTGACGCCAAAGTTGTTCCGACCACGCACCACAATTGTGGATACCAGGGCTATGGGGTACTCGGAGCCGAGCCCATGGAAATCTATGGGAGTTGTCACTGGTAGCGGTGGCTCGGTCCGTGGCCCTGGCGGTCATGCGATAGGGGATATTTACAGGGGATATTTAGGATAGGTAGTTCGTGACGCCACCTGTGGTATCTGGTTAATTGGACCAGCGCTGCTATAAGGGCCTTCACAGGGGATGTTATGGGGCAGCTGGGTGGTAAGTCTCCCACAGGTGAGACTGGTCCCTGGAAGTCTATGGTGAGGATGCAGGGTGTAGATAAGAATTCAGTCGCACACAATGCAGCTTCTTTTCATACCTTTTACTGGTAGATGGTTCAAGCAGATCCCGGGGAGCTGGTCGGGGTGGAGAATGCACATTTGGGTAACCGCTGAGCAGGTTAGAGGCCTCCTTAACTTCAAATGTATCTGAGTCCAAACTTGCGTGAAGCGAAGTTAACTCTGAATTCTCCAGCTTTCTCAATAGCTGTAATGCCCGGCCAACATTGTGGTGGAGCCTTCTATGTCTCTGACTAGCAGATGTTGAGAGAACTAAGTCCTTACTTTTGCAGCGTCCCGCTCTAAGTCCCTGTTCTCCCTGACTCCGGTTACGTATTGACACTTCGGGCTGCACTCTGCGACCTGTAGTCCAGATGCCTCCGGTTCTCTTATTACTATGCTTGAAACACTAGCAACGCTTCGGACCCCGGTGTCCGGCAATTTAGTGCAGGTAATCCAATACCTGTGGCACTTCTCTCTGTCTTCTCCACTGCGCCCTTCGCCCTGCTTCCCGATCTTAACATAAGCACTTGTAGCTTTTTAAGGAAATGTCAGCTTTCTCCCAGAGCTCGCTGCACAGCTCTCAGTATCCTCCAAGTCCAGACTGGACTGAGACTGAATGGCTGCTCTGTCCTTAGACAGAAGCTAACTGACTGAAATCAAACGGAACACAACTAACTCCCTAATTGCTACGTGTCCCTCCCTCTTATATCTCAGATGGGTGTGTCTGAAAGAGTGAGTGGCAGTGAATGCATATCAAGCGTTGCGATTACCTTCCTGTGCACTCTCCTGGATTTTTATGTGTGCCTGCATAGCTGGGCCACACAAATGTACTGCCATAAATCAAAGGCAATGCCTAAAATGCGAAACACCAAATGTTTAGAAGGTGAATTCTGCGCCATATTTTAATTTTTATGCTCCTCCACCTACATTTTCTCTGCTTTTTGTTCTTCAGTTGTTGTTTATATGTGTGCACTTGAATAAAAAAAATGTTTGAAAAACGTCTATTATAATTATTGTTATTTTCTGTAGAAAAATAAGAAAAGCAGAAAAAAAAACAATCAAAAGCATTACTGTTGGATCTCACAATAATAATACATTACAAAAATATAATTATTAATAAATAAACACAAATGAAACTCTAAAAATAAACGAAAACAAGCAAGGAGTCAAAATGACTCCTTTCAGTAGTTCTAGGCGGGGTCACGAGTCCAGTAGTCCTAGTGTTAAGTAGGTCTTGATTATGAATCACTCCCAGGAATCTAGAGTCAGGAAGAATAGTCTTAGGAGGAGTAAGTGGACGTGTCTCTGCTGAATGAATCCTAGAGAGTGCATCAGCCTTTCCATTGCGCGATCCTGGTCTATAAGAAATGACCAAATTAAATTGGTTTAGGAAAAGATTCCAGCGAGCCTGGCAAGGAGTCAGGCACTTAGCCGACCTGATAAATTCAAGGTTACGATGGTCTGTCAGGACGACTATTTGCTGTGCAGCTCCCTGAAGAAGGTGTCTCCATTCCTTGAAGGCGGCAATAATGGCCAACAATTCTCTATTGCCCACATCGTAGTTCCTCTCAGCCGAAGACAACTGCTGGGAAAAGAAGGCACAGGGATGCAGGACATTCTTCTCACCTGTTCTCTGAGAGAGTATAGCTCCAACGGCACAGTCTGAAGCATCCACCTCTATTATGAAGGCAAGCTCGGGGTTGGGATGTACTAAGATAGGTGCGGTGGTAAATTTGTCCTTTAAACAGGAAAATGCTTCCTGAGCTTGCGGGGTCCAGGAGAACCTAGACTGTTTCCGGGTAAGTTGGGTGATAGGTGACACTACCTCAGAGAAATTCCTAATGAAACGTCTATAGAAGTTGGCAAACCCGATGAAGCGCTGCACCTCCTTCACATTTCTAGGAATTGGCCAATCCTTGATGGCTTGGGTCTTGCTTCCATCCATACTAATCCCTTGCGTAGATAGTACATACCCCAGAAATTGAATTTCGGTCCTATGGAATTCACACTTTTCAAGTTTGATGTAGAGATGGTTTTGTCTTAGGCGTTCTAAGACCATTCTCACATGTCCATGATGTTCCTCTGTGGAGTTAGAAAAAATTAGAATATCATCCAGATAAATCACCACAAATGTATCTAGGAGATCCCTGAAGATGTCATTCACCAAGTGTTGGAAAGTGGCTGGGGCGGTACTCAGACCAAAAGGCATAACTAGATATTCGAAGTGTCCATAGCGTGACCTGAATGCAGTCTTCCATTCATCCCCAGGTCTAATACGGACCAAGTTATAGGCCCCACGGAGATCCAGTTTAGAGAAAATTTTGGCGTGCCGCACTCTCTCCAACAACTCAGGGATTAAAGGCAATGGATAACGGTTTCTAATAGTAACCTTATTAAGTTCCCTATAGTCTATGCAGGGTCTCAGAGATCCATCTTTCTTCTTCACAAAGAAGATGGGTGCACCTGCGGGAGATGAAGAGGGGCGTATGAAGCCTTTGGCTAGATTTTCATCTATGTAGTCCTTCAAAGCTTTTAGCTCGGGCCCCGCTAGGGGGTAGATCTTACCAAAAGGTATCTCGGCTCCAGGCAATAATTCGATTGGACAATCATATGGACGGTGAGGAGGAAGCTGATCAGCGTTCTTCTTGTCACATAAATCCACATAGTCCTGGTATACAGCTGGTAGTTCAGGGACTGACATGGTTCCTTTAGGAACAGAGCAAGCTGAAACTCTTTGACTCATCTGTTTCTCCGGAAAGTGTAATTCCTTGGTCTCCCAGTTAATCATAGGATTCTGCGCCTGCAGCCATGGTAGCCCTAGAATAATGGGAAAGTGGGGAGAAGAGATAAGCATAAAAGACATTTTCTCCTGATGATCTTTACCCATAAGGACCCTCAAAGGCTCTGTTTCCTGATCCACTGGTCCAGAGGTCAGCAGGGAGCCATCCACAGTCTCCATCTGTACTGGAGTAGCCTTCTTCACTGAACGTATCCCCTGTTTCAGAGCAAAGGAGATATCCATAAAATTTCCACTTGCTCCTGAGTCGATCATAGCAGAGCTAGACACCCAAACTGAGTCAACCCAGAGTTTGATGGAAAGGAAGCAATGAGAATTATTTATTTTACAACTCAGCTGGGACACCGCTGAGGAAACTTGAAAAATTGCAGCGTTTATACCGTCATTGTCCCCAGAACTAACAGAGTTTAAGTCCGAAAAATCAAGATCTCTTGCAGCAGATCTCTCTGGAGTCTGAGGCTCGGACATGACAGAGCTCCTCTCGCAACACTCACAGTGAATGACTGCTGCAGTAGTCTTACGAGAACGGCTGGGGCAGTTTATAATGAAGTGCCCTGACTTACCACAGTAAAAACATAGATTTTCCTTTATACGATGTTCTTTGCGTGCATCACTAAACCGTCTTTGTAAAGAGTCCACCTGCATGGGTTCAGGTTCTGGTTCCCTTGTGATCCTACTCAAAGGTTCCTTAGCTGAGGAGGGAGGTAGTAAAAGGTTAGTCCGATTATTTTCGAACCATCTCTCTTGTTTTGCGTTCAGTCAGACGAGCATCAATACGGATACAATAGTTAATAAAGTCACCTAACCAGTGGGAGGGTCGGCACAAGCAAGTTCATCCTTAATCAGTGGAGACAACCCTTTCCGAAAAATAGATTTTTTGGCGGAAGTGTCCCAAGTGGTATCAAGAGCCCATCTCCTGAAATCCAAGGCATATTCGGCTACTGAACGCTTACCTTGGCGCAAAGTTAACATGGCTGCTTCAGCTGTTGCACCTCGATTGGGGTCATCAAACACCTGCCCCATGGCTGAAATAAAAGCATCAAGGTGATTCAAACAATCATCCTCAGTCTCAATCAGAGGGTTTGCCCACATCAAAGCCTTATTGGTAAGCAACATGATTATAGTAAGCACTTTGGATCGTTCAGTGGGAAATTGTGAAGCATGTGCAGAGAAAAATAGATTGCATTGGTTAATAAATCCCCTGAATTTCTCACGTTCACCGCCAAAACGAAAAGGAGGTAACTTGGGGATCCCAGAACTGTGGGTTATGGCAGGAGCCTGGACTCGTTCTCTAGAGCCTCAATCCTGGCTCGTAATTCCTGAGTAGTTTGTCCAAACACTTGCAAATTATGATTAGTGAGGTCCTGTAGGCTTGCAAAACGGGTCTTTATAGTCTGTATATCTGCAAGGATTGTATCAGTCACTCCGCAAAGCTCTTTTATGCGGGCCTCCATCTTCCAGATCTTTTAAGGCAGAAGTGCTGGAAGGAGAAGAGGAAAGGAAAAAAAAAAAAGAACAATAGTGTTTACCTGTGGTAACACTCCAGAGTAACATTTAAGGGAATGCGCTCACCTGGAATGGTTGTGAGAAGTCACAACCACTGTCATCACAGAAGGTATTAAACGGACATCTGATATCCACAGTCACAGCAGACACGGCTTTCCCAGACCCAGCAGACACTAAACATTGTCTCCTGAATCTTGTCATGTATAGTGTACAGTTCCTATAGCGTCTTGTGCTTGGGTGCGAGGAAAACACATGAGACATAGGTTGATATGAAATGACTTGTATTACTTCATACAAGCATGCAGAAAAGGTCACACAGTTTGCAGGAACAGAGGCAGGAGAACACAGCAGGCCAGAGTAACTTCAAGCTCTACAATAACTCTCCAAGCAGGTTCAGGATCTCTTCTCTGTACCGTAATTCCTCTGCAAACATGGATTCACCAGACAGCAGGTTTCCAAAGTCCAAAAGTGTTCCAAAGTTCCTCAGTAGGTGTAAGGAAAAGGTTGTCGCCATTTTGTATAGGGCCTGTACCAGCCTCCATTTTGTCAGTTCACACAGCCACAGACTTTTAGCTACACAGGGCCTATTAGCATATTCAGTACGGTCAGCTTTGATGTCCACTATGAATCAATAGGCCTTTACATGCTAATTGGTTTAGGCCAGGGTCTGAATAAGATGGTCAGTCGTATGGTAAATAGCTCAAGCTCAAGCCATTGTTTCCTGCTCCATATGAATTGCAGGCCAGTTAATATGCGTGCTTCAAAGCAAATGGGGAAGGGCCTAGCAGGTTTAAAAGCTGTAGCCAAGAAGAGGCTGGCCTCTCATTCCATTTTCACACACAGAAGCACCAGGGACAGACTTGCCAAATGGAGCTGCAGCACATGCATTGGGGGCTGTCCAGCAACTGAAGACTTTCACCTGGGGAACGCAGAGCTCCATGCCTCCCCATGACCATACAACCCGGTAATATTGATCTATAGCTTATACCTTTAAGCCTTGTACATTATTGTTGTATTCTTACTCTGACTGCAAATCCATTGTAATTACGTTGTATAGCTTTACTGTATATTCCTGTAATTATCTAGTGCACCCTTAAGGCAAATTAAACCATAAAATTAATCTTGGGCTGATGCTTTTACTCTGATCACGAATCTTAGAATACCCAGTGGGTAACAGGACACCTTCCCCGGCGGCCATTTGCTCTAGGTGCAGTTCTCTTACTGACCTGAGAGACAAAGGAGGGCGCCGGAGAGCTGTACCTGTGGAGTTACATCCCATTGGTGACGTGGGAGGAAAGGGATCGACCGTCACATTTGGTAGCGGCGGTGGTATCAGAAGCTGTGATACCCGGGCTACCGTGTGGCGGTCGGCTTAGTTCCTCACAAATTGGTGGCAGCGGTGGGATCAGAGTAATAGTGTGCGTGGGACCCCTACTCCCAGACACTAGAGACTACCAGCAGTACTTTCACTGCTGGGGTCTTAAGGTCAGCCCAGCACTAGACGGTCAGAGTGTAAATATAACAAGTTGTGTGCAAGGTCAGGGTTGCAGCTGTGTTTCAGTAACCAAATGTTCCCAAGATGGCGGAAGGCACCAGGAGTAGGGCAAAGGGGGAGGCCAATGCTGTGGCCTATGAGGGGTTCAATACCGATGAGGGGGAGCTCAGCCAGGGCTCCTCAAGGAGCCCGACCCCCGTGCTCAATCTCACAGCGGACTGTCCACCCCCTGCCCGTCCCAGCCTGTCCAGGTCGGAGGCCCTTTTCCAAGCGGCTATGGCACAGCTCGAGGCTGGTAATGACGCCGCCTATGACAGACTCCTGGTGGCGGCAGAGAAAGCAGCAGAGCGTGAGCGAGCAGAACGCCGTGAAGCTGCGGAGCGTGAGCAAGCAGCGGCAGAGAGAGCAGCGGAGCGGGAGCATACAGAACGCCGTGAAGCTGCAGAGCACCGGCACCGACTGGAGATGGCTCAGCACGGGCCCCCACTGGACGCACCAGGCCCACTGGAGACAAGGGCTTCCAAGGTCCGGGCGGAGGACTTTCCCTTGCTTGAAAAGGATGGAGACCTGGATTCCTTTCTGCTTGCTTTTGAGAGGACATGCCTCCAACATCATCTGGCCCCGGATCAGTGGGCAAGGTACCTGACCCCCCGTTTGAGGGGTAAGTCCCTGGAAGTTTTGGGGGACTTACCTGCCGGGGAGGAGCAGGACTACAACAGCATCAAGCGGGCCCTGATCCAGCACTACAACCTCACCCCGGAGTCGTACCGCAGAAGGTTCAGGAGCCTGCAGCGGGGTTCAAAGGACACCTGGACCGACCACATGCGGGCCCTGTTGAGAGCTGCGGAGCACTGGACCTCGGGTCTAGAGCTCACTACTAGTCAGGAGGTCCAGGAACTGTTTGTCGTGGAGCAATTCTTGTGGAACTGCCCAGAGGACCTCCAGCAGTTCCTCCGTGACCGGAAACCAAAGGGGGCTTCTGCTACAGCCGCCCTGGCAGACGAGTATGCCAACAACAGGGCGCCGGAGCCAAAGAAGCCTGCCAGCAGCACCTGGAGAGGGGGTAAGCCCAATCCTGCCCCAGCCCCATATCCAGCCCCCAGAGTGCAAGGGGTGTACCCCCGGCTGCCCTCTCCAGGCCAGGAACAGAACCCAGACGTTGCCATAATTGCAATCAGCCAGGACACTTTAAGGCTGCATGTCCCCAGCGCCAGAAGGCCCCATCCCTGTCCCAGAAACCGTCCACTGTTTTGTGTGTGGGAGGGGGTGGTGGGAGGTCCCTAGACAATTACCAACCCGTCACCATCGGCCGCTCAGCGGTCATGGGACTGCGGGACACAGGCGCTGAACGAACCCTGGTACGCCCTGAGGTGGTGTCCCCTCAAGACTTGGTACCTGGGAAAACCCTTTCCGTCTCCGGAATTGGAGGCGTTGAACCGGCGCTGCCCGTTGCCAAGGTGTATTTGGATTGGGGTGCCGGGAGGGGGATGCGTGAGGTGGGAGTAATGCCGAATATTCCTGCAAATGTGTTGCTTGGGACCGATTTGGGGCGGCTAGTGTCCCAGTATGTGGCCACTGAACCCCAAGTCCGGCTCCCCAAGAATGTCATGACTCTACTGTGAATGCTAATGTTAATGTATTGAATGTGCCTCCAACAGTGGAGGAGGGAGTGAAACCTGATGGTAAGCCATGCACTGACACTACACACACAGGGCTCACAGTGAGGACAGGTGAGGAGGCTGTAGGGGAGAGCTCAGAGGTGAAGGGAGGGGCTGCTATGGGCAGTGTAGGGCCCCTAAGTGAATCCAGCCTGCTGAGTCTAGGGCCCCTGCAGGAAGAGGAACAGGCCATGGGGGGAGGGGGCGTCCCGGGAGAGGAGCCACCAGGTAAGACCCCAGGGCAGGAGTTCCCCACATCCGGGATGTCAGGAAGTCAGGGAAGTCTGCCTGACCCGGCGACTTGGTCAGGGGACGAGGGAAAGCGGGCGCTACCCGTGGTCCCAGCGGTCGTGGCCGCTGTTACCAGGAGTGGGAGCGCTGAAGCCCAAGGAGCCTCGCTTAGGTCCGACGGTTTCCCCCTCTCCGACCAAGTGGCTGCCGAGTCAGACAGTAGCCAGGAGATAGATCCCGGGGAACTGACAGAGGACATGGCAGTTTCATCAATTCTTGCCACATCAAGTCAGGGATTTCAGGCAGCGTTGGAAGCTGACCCTAGCCTGAAGACTCTCAAGGAACAGGCGGCACAGCCTCCCCTGGAGTCCGACCGCGAGCGAGTGGTCTGGGACCAGGGACGGCTGTACCGGGTAACGGTCCAGCAGGGTTCACCGGAGGCGTGGCCCAGGGACCGACAGTTAGTGGTACCCTATCCGTTCAGGGCGGAATTGTTGCGGATCGCACACGAGATTCCAATGGCTGGACACTTAGGGATCACTAAAACCAGGGCCAGGCTAGCTCAGCATTTCTACTGGCCTGGAATGAGGACCGAGGTGATAGCCTACTGCCGTTCGTGTGACACCTGTCAGAGGGTGGGGAAGGCGGGGCCGCGCCCCAAAGCCCCACTGGTAACTCTGCCCATCATCAAAGAGCCTTTCTCGAGGGTGGCTGTGGATCTCATTGGACCTCTGTCCACTCCCAGCCGCTCCGGGAAATGGTTCATACTAACGGTAGTGGACTATGCCACCCGGTACCTGGAGGCGGTAGCTTTGTCGTCCATTCGGGCCGACAAAGTGGCCACTGCCTTACTGGAGATTTTCTCCAGAGTGGGGTTTCCCAAGGAAATGCTCACCGACCGAGGGACCCAGTTCATGTCGCAGCTGATGGAGTCTCTCTGTAAGCAGGTACAGGTGCAACATCTGGTGGCCAGCCCGTATCACCCACAGACCAATGGCTTGTGTGAGCGGTTCAATGGCACCTTAAAGCAGATGCTGAAGATGTTGGTCGACTCCCACGGGAGAGACTGGGAGCGGTATCTCCCACACCTGCTGTTTGCCTACCGGGAGGTCCCACAGGCCTCAACGGGGTTCTCCCCCTTTGAGCTCCTGTACGGGCGACGTGTACGGGGGCCCCTTGCTCTGGTGAAGGAAGCATGGGAAGGGGATTTAGCCACCCCTGGAGTGTCGGTCATTGAGTATGTCGTGCGCTTCCGGGACCGAATGATGGCCTTGACGCGGCTGGTGCATGACAATATGGCCCAAGCTCAGGCTGACCAGAAGCGATGGTACGACCAGAATGCTTGTGAGCGGACCTACCAGGTGGGTCAAAAGGTGTGGGTACTGGTCCCCGTACCCCAAAACAAGCTTCAGGCGGCCTGGGAGGGTCCATACCTCGTGCACGAGCAGCTCAACGCCGTCACCTACCTGGTCACCCTGGACCACGCCCGTGGAAGGAGGAAGGCCTTCCATGTGAACATGATGAAGGCCCATCATGAGCGGGAGGCTTATGCTCACCCAGTGTGCAACCTTCCAGAGGAAGGAGAGGCAGAAACCCTCCTCGATCTGCTCACCCAAGCCAAGGCGGGTGGATCCATCGAGGATGTGGGGGTTGGCCACCAGCTCTCAGAGGACCAACGTTCCCAGCTGGGGGCCACCCTGCACCCCTTTCGGGAGCTGTTCAGCAGCCTGCCCGGAAGGACTGAGGCAGCAGTCCATGACGTGGACACTGGTAACCACCCCCCCAATCCGGCGTTCAGCATATCGGGTCTCTCTTGAGGTGCAGCAGCAGATGCGCCAAGAGATAGACGAGATGCTGAGGCTGGGGGTGATCCAAGCGTCCAACAGCGCGTGGGCTTCGCCTGTAGTCCTCGTCCCTAAAAAGGACCGAACTACGCGGTTCTGCGTGGACTACGGGGGGCTCAACGCTGTGTCGGTCACTGATGCGTACCCAATGCCGCGCATCGATGACCTGCTCGACCAGCTGGCCGGGGCCAAGTACCTGACCATCATGGATCTGAGCAGGGGGTATTGGCAGATTCCCCTGACCCCTAGGGCACGGGAATGCTCTGCCTTTATCACCACATTCGGACTGTACAAGTCCACGGTGATGCCCTTCGGCATGAAGAATGCCCCTGCCACTTTTCAGCGGATGGTCAACACGCTGCTCGAGGGACTGGAAGGGTATGCGACCGCGTACCTGGATGACATTGCCATCTTCTGTCCCACCTGGGAGGATCACCTAGAGCACCTGGCGCAGGTGCTCGGGCGGATCCAGCGAGCAGGCTTGACCATTAAGCCGGAAAAATGCCAGCTGGGTATGAGTGAGGTCCACTACCTGGGACACCGGGTAGGTGGGGGAGCTCTGAAGCCAGAGCCCGGGAAGGTGGATGCCATCGCATCCTGGCCCACCCCCAGGACCAAGAAGCAGGTGATGTCCTTTTTGGGTACTGCTGGGTACTATAGGAGGTTTGTTCCACACTATAGTGCCCTGGCCAAGCCCCTGACGGACCTCACCAAAAAAAGGCTGCCGGGACAGTCGCCTGCGAGACAGCTTTCCAGGCGCTCAAGACCGCCCTTTCTAGTTCTCCTGTACTACAGGCAGCCGATTTCACGCGGCCATTCTTAGTGCAGACCGACGCCAGCGACTTCGGCCTCGGTGCTGTGCTCAGCCAGGTTGACACTACGGGCCATGAACACCCCATTTTGTACCTGAGCAGGAAGCTCCTGCCGAGGGAAGTGGCCTATTCCACGATGGAGAAGGAATGTCTGGCAATTGTGTGGGCCCTGCAGCATCTGCAGCCATACTTGTACGGACGCCAATTCACCGTGGAAACAGACCACAACCCCCTCAGCTGGTTACACACGGTCTCTGGGACGAATGGGAGGTTGCTACGCTGGAGCCTCGCTCTCCAACAGTACCATTTCACCATTCGCCACAAAAAAGGCAGTGACCATGGTAACGCTGATGGGTTGTCCCGGCAAGGAGAGGGTGCGGTAGGGCGCACGGGGGAACACAGGAATGTGATACCCCCTAGCGCCCTCAAAAGCAGGGAGGTGTAAGGAAAAGGTTGTCGCCATTTTGTATAGGGCCTGTACCAGCCTCCATTTTGTCAGTTCACACAGCCACAGACTTTTAGCTACACAGGGCCTATTAGCATATTCAGTACGGCCAGCTTTGATGTCCACTATGAATCAATAGGCCTTTACATGCTAATTGGTTTAGGCCAGGGTCTGAATAAGATGGTCAGTCGTATGGTAAATAGCTCAAGCTCAAGCCATTGTTTCCTGCTCCATATGAATTGCAGGCCAGTTAATATGCGTGCTTCAAAGCAAATGGGGAAGGGCCTAGCAGGTTTAAAAGCTGTAGCCAAGAAGAGGCTGGCCTCTCATTCCATTTTCACACACAGAAGCACCAGGGACAGACTTGCCAAATGGAGCTGCAGCACATGCATTGGGGGCTGTCCAGCAACTGAAGACTTTCACCTGGGGAACGCAGAGCTCCATGCTCCCCATGACCATACAACCCGGTAATATTGATCTATAGCTTATACCTTTAAGCCTTGTACATTATTGTTGTATTCTTACTCTGACTGCAAATCCATTGTAATTACGTTGTATAGCTTTACTGTATATTCCTGTAATTATCTAGTGCGCCCTTAAGGCAAATTAAACCATAAAATTAATCTTGGGCTGATGCTTTTACTCTGATCACGAATCTTAGAATACCCAGTGGGTAACAGGACACCTTCCCCCGGTGGCCATTTGCTCTAGGTGCAGTTCTCTTACTGACCTGAGAGACAAAGGGGGGCGCCGGAGAGCTGTACCTGTGGAGTTACGTCCCATTGGTGACGTGGGAGGAAAGGGATCGACCGTCACAATTGGTAGCGGCGGTGGTATCAGAAGCTGTGATACCCGGGCTACCGTGTGGCGGTCGGCTTAGTTCCTCACAGTAGGAAATAGCTGGAGTCCAAAATCCTAGGTTTCCAGGAGTCAGGTCACAGGCTGACTGAGGCTTGATTCAGGAGCAATGATTGTTCAGCTGAGGCTGCTTAAGAAGCAAGAGGGAGAGAATCAGGGCGGGAACATGAAAACTGGAAACTCCATATTAACTGAGGGCAAGAGCTGCAGAAAGACAGAAAGCAAAATGGCCGACGGAAAACTGAGTTTCAAGGAACATGTCAAAAGAGACAAAGAACCTTACAACCACAGCACTGTTGAACAACCATCTGTCTCTTCACCGCCTGCCAAATTGCCCAGGCAGTCAGAGAGCTCTGTAAAGGAGCCAGCTGAGTCTCTGCTTCTGTTCTCAGAATCTGTTGGCTTGCAAACAGGGGCCCAGGCAAGCAGCATTCTGGAATGTGAAGAAGAGGCAGTATGCAGTGATGCGCAACTGCTGTGTCTCTCTGAATCTGAAGAGGCGGGTGAGCCAGTGCCGATGGTCAGCACACCGCAGAACGCATCTGATGATGATGAGACTCAGGTGCCAGTTTCTGTTGAGCATGGTGCTGGCCAGACCACCCAACAGCAGCAGGTGTTGGAAGAGGGTAGTGGAGATGATGAGGTCCAAGACCCAACATGGTGTGAGGAACAGGAAGGTGGTGGTAGCAGCTCTGAGGAAGAGATTGCCCCAACGGTCCAAACAGTAGGGAGAGGTAGGCTGCAGACTCGGTTGCCTGTAGCCTCCAGTTTGGCACCCGTTCGTAGCAGTTCTCTTCCAACAGCCAAAACGGGCGCTCCCAGGACTTGCACTGCGTGGTCCTTTTTTGACACACTTGCAGATGATATTTGCTATGTCAAATGCAAGCTGTGTAATCAAAAAGTTAAAAGAGGTAAAAGTGTCAGTAACCTTAATACCACAAATATGTGGAAACATGTGCGGTCAAAGCACGTGGTTGAGTTACAAAGACAGATGTAGGCCAACCTACAGCAGCACCTACATCTTCAGCTCGTGTTGGAGCCTCTTCCTCCAGCTCACACACAGCTGGTTCGGCTTCCTCACAGGATCGCCATGGAAGAACCTCTGTCACTGTTGTCCAGAGACCCAGTGTTATTCCACCCACAGCTGCAAGTTCCCTGTCATCCTCACACTCCCAGGCCACAAAACAGCCATCGGTAGCACAGGCATGGGATAAAAGACGGCCATACTCGGCAAACCATCCACGAGCACAGGCTCTGAATGCTGGCATTGCAAAACTCCTGTCCCTTGAAATGCTGTCATTCAGGCTGGTGGAGACTGACAGTTTCCGTAACTTAATGGCATTGGCAGTCCCACAATACAATGTGCCCAGCCGATTTTATTTCAGCAGGCAAGCCGTCCCTGGTCTGCAAAAGCATGTTGAGGGAAAAATTAAACATGCGCTACTAAACGCCGTCAGTAGCAAGGTCCACCTGACCACCGATGCGTGGACCAGTACCCATGGCCAGGGACTATACCTTTCCCTCACTGCCCATTGGGTCAATGTTGTGGAGCCGGGTACAGATCTTGCGAGTGGCGCTGTACGTGTTGTGCCACTACCAAGATTGCAGGAATAGTCTGTCAATTGAGTCTCTCTATCAGTTCCTCAAATCACGCTGCAGGAGCCGTCACGGTCTACTCCACATGGAACGTGAACGCTTACCTGTTGCGACCGATATGAGCACAGCCTGGCCAAACGTCAACAGGCCGCCTCGAATAATCTCCATGGGGATTCGAAGCCACACAGCGCAGGAGCTCTGGAAGCCATCAAGCAGAGAGCGACATGTGTTTTGCCAGCGAATCTCCAGCAGCTGGTAAGTGTGTGACATGGCCGAAATCTGGTGGAGCTCTGGCCTTGAACCTCACTCACATACCATGTCTGGCACATGGCTCAACTGGTCTGCAAGAGTTTTTGAGGACTATCCGGATCTTGATGCACTGCTGCACAAGGTCCGCCTAGAGTGTGCTCACTTGCGACGTTCCAGCATGGCCAGATCGCGCATTGCAGCTCTGCAACGCAGATTTCGCCTTCCTGAACATCGCATCATATGTGACGGACCCACCAGGTGGAATTCCACGTTACATATGTTGGAGCGGTTGTGTGAGCAGCAGCCAGCAGTAATGGAGTATCAGCTGCATCAGGCGCAATCAACTCGCAATTTGCGCCGTTCACACTTCACCACTACTGAGTGGGCCTCTATGAAGGACATCTGCCACGTTTTGCGTGCGTTTGATGAGTCAACGCGGATGGCGAGTGCAGATGATGCACTAGTCAGCCTGACTGTCCCCCTTATCTGCCTGCTTCAAAAAACACTGCAAGCACTAAGGGATGAGGTTTTGGAAGAGGTGGAGGATGAGGAGTCACAAATTCCATCACCTTCTGGACAGTCAGCGCAACATGGTTCCTCACAAAGGGCTGGGCAGGGCTCACTTAGTGAGGAGGATGAGGAGGAGTCAATGGAGGAGGAAGACATCGCTCCAGAGGGAGGTACACAACGCTCTAGTCAGTATGTAGAGCGAGGGTGGGGTGATGCAGAGCAGGCAGAGATGACGCCTCTTGCAGGGGACAGCGTTTCTTGGCCAGTTGGGAGTCTGCAGCACATGGTTGATTTCATGCTGCAGTGCCTGAGAAACGACCGCCGCATCGCCCACATTCTCACCACGTCTTATTATTGGGTGTACATCCTCCTAGACCCTCGCTACCGGGACAACTTACAAAGCCTCATCACACCGTTGAACCGGGAGCGTAAAATGCGGGAGTACAAAGAGACACTGGTGCAATCCATAATGTTCTCCATTCCAGCCGAGAGCACTGCTGCTGCTACTGCTTTACAAAGCAGCTCTGTGCGTCGAGGCAGTGGAGACAGCTCTGCAACAAGAGGGAGCACAAGCAGCGCCTCTGCACAGGGCAAGACCAGTATGTTCCAAATGTGGCAAAGTTTTGTGGCAGCGCCACAAATGTCTACACCATCCGAGACGGCTCCAGTCAGCAGGAGGCAACGTTTCCATAAGATGGTGACAGACTACTTGTCTTTCCCTCTCAGTGTACTCCCAGATGGCTCTTCCCCATTCAAGTTTTGGGTCTCTAAGCTGGATACATGGCCAGAGCTTAGCCAGTATGCATTGGAGGTGCTGGCTTGCCCCGCTGCCAGTGTATTATCGGAGCGCGTCTTTAGTGCTGCAGGTGGTGTACTAGCAGACCGTCGCATGCGACTATCCTCCGATAATGTAGACCGGCTTACTTTTCTGAAAATGAACAAGGCATGGATCTCGCCAGAATTTGTCTGTCCGTTTTCAGATTAAATAACTGGTTCGCAACGTTATCCATGTCTCCTGTTATGTTCATCTTTCTACCACCTGAACTCTACTCCCTGGGCTACAACACTGCCAGTTGCTGCTCAGAAGTGTCGTGTCCACAGACCAATACACAAGCTATAGTGTTAGTGGGGTTCAGTAACGCCAGCTGTTCCCCTGCTGTGTGTCCGGCAAGAAGTCTCCTGTTTCCTACACATGCACAGAAAAACCCATGTGGAACATGCTCCAAATAGGGAAGAGCCGTCACCCTGATTGTTATGCTTAAAACAGGAAATTGTGAAGTTTTCCAGGCCTACAATGATAAATTTTTATAACAAATATGGACAAATAATAATTTGTCATCACAGCGCATATCTGCACATGTCTATTAGAAATGGTAACAAAAACTAAAACATAGTGTTCACTTTTTGAAATTAATGCATTAAAAGTACATTTCTTAATTATCAATTAATGCTTTTTAAGGAACTTTTTCTGTACCTGTAAGATAATGCAGTCAATGGATGTACGAATCATAAAATCATCATCATCATCATCACGAGTTTTATTTATGACAGACATTATAAAATACACATACTGATGCCAACTGTAACTTCACACACCATATATGAAATGGCCAGCATCTAAACATGGTAATAATGTGCAATAATAAATTATTACATCTAGAAAGTGGATCATGCATACTGACAATAGGTAGTTATACCTGCAAGTGCTGTTGAACAACACAACAGATTTAAATTAATAATGGTATATAGGTATCACAGTGCATAGTTACTCATGGACAATGTCGATGTAATACTGTACCTCAATAAAGTCAGCGTCAACCATTATGCTTGTTAGTCTTGTAGATTGTTAAAGAGGGAACGTGCTTTTTTTGTTGGTCATAGGTGGAGTATTAGACAGTAAATGATTACTGCTGTCGTATTTTTGGCGTCCCTAGGGCACAATAACGCTGCATAACGTCACATTTTATAGAGAGTCATCTAATAGACACACGCTACCCTACCCTACGAGTGACAGTAGGAAAGTAGTGTTGACGGATAAAGCCTTGCGCAACCAGACATGCAAAATGCATGATTGCAGCCGCAGACTTTATTAGACGTACAGTATAACATCGCCATTACCCATCAGAGGCTGTCCACTGTCTGATACAGACATAGAATATACCTTTGCTATCCGTAGCCTTTGTTTCACCTACACTTGCAGGCACACACTTAAATTGTGACAATGCATAATGTTTTTTTAAATGGTTATTTTTTATCGTACATTATTGCATCATCACATTGATGAGTCCATGCTGGACATGTCATACATGCTGTACAAAGTAACGATTTTATTAACTTAAATAATTGAAATGTCTGTGACTGTCACATATAAATTGCAATGATGATGATGAGTGACTATTCCAAAATCCATTGTCTTCACTATGTTATAGTTTAACATAGCGTTCCTTAAGCATTATTCATAAATACAAAAATGGACTTTTATTCTTAAATTTACAACACTATATTTTGTAACCAATTTTTTGGGTGTGTGTTGTTCCATTTCTTGTTGGCATGTGCATATATGCGTTTATATTTCCAGGGTCTTTATTTTTATTCTTGAAGTTAGGAAACATGTGTATCTTCGTACCGTGTTAGCCAGTAGATAGAAAAATATTTAGACTTGAGAGTCCGCAGTGGTTGATACCTTTTAATGGATAACTGAAAAGATGGTAACAAATTGCAAGCTTTCGAGGCTACTCACGTCTCTTCATCAGGCAAATACTAAAACAAAAAATGAAGCATCACATATTTCTATACACAACAGGACACAGGAATAGTTCAATAGGTAAGAGAAGTGACGTGTAGCAGAACTGTCATTATGACAGAGGGATGAACATAAATATTGGAACAGTTCCTAGATAAGGATAGAAAGTTTTATTGCCCTCTGATTGGGGTCTGGTTTTGTGTTTTCATGCCCCTGGAAGGGCAGAGACGCAGATTCCTTAATTGATATAGAATGACATAAATCCGTGTGATCTATTCATTCCATCACTAAGAGTGTCAAAGGTCATGATGAGCTTATATTCTGAAACCTTTGTATCTTTCTCAGATTTGAAGTTATATTTTAATAACAGTAATTCCATATCCATCATGCTATGACCGGGCACACAAAAGTGTTTTGCCACAGGTAAATCCATTATTTTTTCTCTTATTGTGTGGCGCTGATAATTCATCCTTGTTCTCATTTTTTGGCTGGTCTCCCTTCACTTGTCCCTCCCTCACTTGTCTTACCTATTCCTGTGTCCTATTGTGTGTAGAAATATGTGATTCTTCATTTTTTGTTTTAGTCTTAGCCTGATGAAGAGACCTGAGTAGTCTCAAAAACTTTGAATTTGTTACCATCTTTTCAGCTAGCCATTAAACGGTATCAACCACTGAGGAATCTCAAGTATAAATATTTTTCTATTCTTGGAATTGAAATTCATCATTTTATTGTCCTAGTAAAACTTCATTTATTCTTGTTTGAAGTACATACATTTGCAATGGCCATGTAACAAGGCAATAATTGAATATTTTATGCCTACACCCTCCTTGACCCTGGGCTTCAACACCGCCAGTTGCTGCTCAGAAGTGTTAGATGCACAGATGAAAACAATCGCTGATGTGTTTGTGGGGTTCAGTAACGCCTGCTGTTCCCCTGCTGTGTGTCTGGCAAAAATTACTGCTGCTAACTACAACTTCAACTTCAAACATCTCATACTAGGCCTCTGCCTACACCCTCCTTGACCCTGGGCTTCAACACCGCCAGTTGCTGCTCAGAAGTGTTAGATGCACAGATGAAAACAATCGCTGATGTGTTTGTGGGGTTCAGTAACGCCTGCTGTTCCCCTGCTGTGTGTCTGGCAAAAATTACTGCTAGCTACCTACACCTGTTGAAAAAAACATGACATGTCAAAGTGTGTAGTGCTACACATAGATATGAGGCTACACCCTGATTTCTAAGCTGTAAACAATTGAAACGTCAGCTTTAAAACCATAAAATGATTAGTCTTTGTCACAAATCTGTAACAAAATAATTGTGACATATAATTTCAGATATGCATATGTCGAAAACAAATGCTAACACAAAAGCCTACTTATGCTATAGGATACTGATGTTCAACCTTGTCACTCCATAGCTTACACAAATCCAACTCACATCATGACTCAAATGCTGCAATGTTGGAAGTGCATAATGTGGGTTGAACTTTGACAACAGCTGCAGTGCGAAGGTTAGACTTCAGTGTTCTTGGCTTTTAAATAAAAGCATACAAGTAAATATAAGAATCCAATGTTGATTAAGGGACGTGATGTACACCTGTAATATTGTGCAAACAATGCATGTAGGAATAGTCCTCTTCAACATTACTTATATTTGTGTCATTTTACAAAATACATATTTAATTAGAAAGTTAACAGCCCATATCATAAAGGTCCTTCATGTAAACATGATAATCGGTAACAAAAATCATGCATTACCTTGTTAAAGTCAATAGTGCATAGTCACAATAGCAAAATATATACCTGTAAGTGGTGCTGAAAGAAGGAAAACTGATAGAATAGGTGAATGATATCTATTTATTTGACTGAATAGCGACACCTGTACAATGTCGATATAATACTGTACCTTAACAAAACCGCTGTGTCACACCTCACACGCGTTTTTCTTGTAGCTTTTTATGTAATAGGGCACATGCGTGTATGTTTCATCATAGGTGCATGTTTACTGAGTAAAGCAGTCATGACAACGCCTTTGTGTTGGTCGGTACACTTGCGATGATGAACGATGTGCACCGTGAATGTTAGTCTGCGTCATAAGACGCACAGACGCTCCAATACCCAACGCGTCACAGCAGGAAGCTAGTCTTTGCGTCCAAACAAAGGCGCAAGCATACATGCACGTACCCTTTTATAAAGCTATATAAAATAAAGGATGTAGTAGTAACGCACACTTTATTGAGGTACAGTATTACATCGCCATTCACCATCTGTGGCTATGCAGTCTCATCTATATATACCTTATCTATCCGTTGTCATGCTTGCAAGTCCACAATCAGGCATAAATAGCTGTTTTCACTATGCACTAAGCACTTTTTAAAGGTTTTGTTGGTTTATATAAATGATTGGCACATATTATCAGTATTACATGATTGAAATTTTAGATATTTTTAAATACTTTTTAGTGATATTAGTCAGCAAATGTAAAGTTTTATGAATGGCACAGATAAGTTGTAATGCTGATTATGTTTTTAAGTCAGCCATTCATTGTCTATACAATAAAAATGGTGTACATACTGTTACTTATCCATCATTAATGGATTCTGATATGTACTTGTATGCTTTTATTTAAAACCGTATAGCAGATTATTTAACCTATTTTTATTGTGGTTTGCATTGCTTTTCAACATGTTAATGTATGCGTTTATGTTTGTCAATTATTAATTTACATATATTTTTTAAAGTAAAATCATCATCTTATGGTAAAAAAGTTTATATTTCTCTTGTTTGGAGTATAGACATTTTTAATTGACACGTAACAAGGAAAATACTTGATATATATTTAAACATCCTCCTTGCCCCTGGGGTCCAACAACGCCAGTTGTTGCTCGGAAGTGCTGTTAGCACAGTCAACACTTGCTCCTGTGTTACTGGGGTTCAGTAATGTCAGCTGTTCCCCTGCTGTGTGAACGGCAAAAAGTCCTGCTGCCTCCACCCTGTTCTCTTCTCATCCCTGGGCTCCAACAACACCAGTTGTTGCTCGGAAGTGCTGTTAGCACAGTCAACACTTGCTCCTGTGTTACTGGGGTTCAGTAATGTCAGCTGTTCCCCTGCTGTGTGAACGGCAAAAAGTCCTGCTGCCTCCACCCTGTTCTCTTCTCATCCCTGGGCTTCAACAACGCCAGTTGTTGCTCGGAAGTGCTGTTAGCACAGTCAACACTTGCTCCTGTGTTACTGGGGTTCAGTAATGTCAGCTGTTCCTCTGCTGTGTGAACAGCAAAAAGTCCTGCTGCCTCCACCCTGTTCTCTTCTCATCCCTGGGCTTCAACAACGCCAGTTGTTGCTCGGAAGTGCTGTTAGCACAGTCAACACTTGCTCCTGTGTTACTGGGTTCAGTAATGTCAGCTGTTCCCCTGCTGTGTGAACGGCAAAAAGTCCTGCTGCCTCCACCCTGTTCTCTACTCATCCCTGGGCTTCAACAACGCCAGTTGTTGCTCGGAAGTGCTGTTAGCACAGTCAACACTTGCTCCTGTGTTACTGGGGTTCAGTATTGTCAGCTGTTCCCCTGCTGTGTGAACGGCAAAAAGTCCTGCTGCCTCCACCCTGTTGTCTTCTCATCCCTGGGCTCCAACAACGCCAGTTGTTGCTCGGAAGTGCTGTTAGCACAGTCAACACTTGCTCCTGTGTTACTGGGGTTCAGTAATGTCAGCTGCTCCCCTGCTGTGTGAACGGCAAAAAGTCCTGCTGCCTCCACCCTGTTCTCTTCTCATCCCTGGGCTTCAACAACGCCAGTTGTTGCTCGGAAGTGCTGTTAGCACAGTCAACACTTGTGTAAGGTTCTTTGTCTCTGTTGACATGTTCCTTGAAACTCAGTTTTCCGTCGGCCATTTTGCTTTCTGTCTTTCTGCAGCTCTTGCCCTCAGTTAATATGGAGTTTCCAGTTTTCATGTTCCCGCCCTGATTCTTCCCTCTTGCTTCTTAAGCAGCCTCAGCTGAACAATCAGTGCTCCTGAATCAAGCCTCAGTCAGTCTGTGACCTGACTCCTGGAAGCCTTGGACTTGTACTCCAGCTATTCCCTACTGAGGAACCTTGGAACACTTTTGGACTCTGGAAACCTGCTGTTTGGTGAATCCATGTTTGCAGAGGAATTACGGTACAGAGAAGAGATCCTGAACCTGCTTTGGAGATTTATTGTAGTGCTTGAAGTTACTCTGGCCTGCTGTGTCTCCTGTCGCTGTTCCTGCAAACTGTGTGAACTTTTCAGCATGCTTGTATGAAGTAATACAAGTCATTTCATTTCAACCTATGTCTCCTGTGTTTTCCTCGCACCCAAGCACAAGACGCTATAGGAACTGTACACTATACATGACAAGATTCAGGAGCCAATGTTTAGTGTCTGCTGGGTCTGGGAAAGCCGTGTCTGCTGTGACTGTGGATATCAGATGTCCGTTTAATACCTTATGTGATGACAGTGGTTGTGACTTCTCACAACCATTCCAGGTGAGCGCATTCCCTTAAAATTTTACTCAGGAGTGTTACCACAGGTAAACACTATTGTTTTTTTTTTCTCCTTTCCTCTTCTCCTTCCAGCACCTCTGCCTTAAAAGATCTGGAAGATGGAGACCCCATAAAGGAACTTTGCGGAGTGACTGATACAATCCTTTCAGATGTACAGACTTTAAAAACCCGTTTTGCAAGCCTACAGGACCTCACTAATCATAATTTGCAAGTGTTTGAACAGACTACCCAGGAATTGCGAGCCAGGATTGAGGCTCTAGAGGAACGAGCCCAGGCTCCTGCCATAACCCCAAGTTCTGGGATCCCCAAATTACCTCCTTTTCGTTTTGGCGGTGAACGTGAGAAATTCAGGGATTTATTAATCAATGCAATTTATTTTTCTCTGCACATGCTTCACAATTTCCTACTGAACGATCCAAAGTGCTTACTATAATCATGTTGCTTACCAATAAGGCTTTGATGTGGGCAAACCCTCTGATAGACTGAGGATGATTGTTTGAATCACCTTGATGCTTTTATTTCAGCCATGGGGCAGGTGTTTGATGACCCCAATCGAGGTGCAACAGCTGAAGCAGCCATGTTAACTTTGCGCCAAGGTAAGCGTTCAGTACCCGAATATGCCCTGGATTTCAGGAGATGGGCTCTTGATACCACTTGGGACATCCTAAAAAAATTATTTCAAGTTGTCTCCATAAGGAAACATGCTCGTGCCGACCTCCACTGCGTTAGGTGACTTTATTAACTATTGTATCCGTATTGATGCTCGTCTGACTGAACGCAGACAAGAGAGATGGTTCGAAAATAATCGGACTAACCTTTTACTACCTCCCTCCTCAGCTAAGGAACCTTTGAGTAGGATCACAAGGGAACCAGAACCTGAACCCATGCAGGTGGACTCTTTACAAAGACGGGTTAGTGATGCACGCAAAGAACATCGTATAAAGGAAAATCTGTGTTTCTACTGTGGTAAGTCAGGGCACTTCATTATAAACTGCCCCAGCCGTTCTCGTAAGACTACTGCAGCAGTCATTCACTGTGAGTGTTGCGAGAGGAGCTCTGTCATGTCCGAGCCTCAGGCTCCAGAGAGATCTGCTGCAAGAGATCTTGATTTCTCGGACTTAAACTCTGTTAGTTCTGGGGACGATGACGGTATAAACGCTGCAATTTTTCAAGTTTCCTCAGCGGTGTCCCAGCTGAGTTGTAAAAGAAACAATTCTCATTGCTTCCTTTCCATCAAACTCTGGGTTGACTCAGTTTGGGTGTCTAGCTCTGCTATGATCGACTCAGGAGCAAGTGGAAATTTTATGGATATCTCCTTTGCTCTGAAACAGGGGATACGTTCAGTGAAGAAGGCTACTCCAGTACAGATGGAGACTGTGGATGGCTCTCTACTGACTTCTGGACCAGTGGATCAAGAAACAGAGCCTTTGAGGGTCCTTATGGGTAAAGATCATCAGGAGAAAATGTATTTTTTGCTTATCTCTTCTCCCCACTTTCCCATCATTCTAGGGCTACCATGGCTGCAGGCGCAGAATCCTACGATTAACTGGGAGACCAAGGAATTACACTTTCCGGAGAAACAGATGAGTCAAGGAGTTTCAGCTTGCTCTGTTCCTAAAGGAACCATGTCAGTCCCTGAACTACCAGCTGTATACCAGGACTATGACGATTTATGTGACAAGAAGAACGCTGATCAGCTTCCTCCTCACCGTCCATATGATTGTCCAATTGAATTATTACCCGGAGCCGAGATACCTTTTGGTAAGATCTACCCCCTAGCGGGGCCCGAGCTAAAAGCTTTGAAGGATTATATAGACGAAAATTTAGCCAAGGGCTTCATACGCCCCTCTTCATCTCCCGCAGGTGCACCCATCTTCTTTGTGAAGAAGAAAGATGGATCTTTGAGACCCTGCATAGACTATAGGGAACTCAATAAGGTTACTATTAGAAACCGTTATCCATTGCCTTAATCCCTGAGTTGTTGGAGAGAGTGCGGCATGCCAAAATTTTCTCTAAACTGGATCTCCGTGGGGCCTATAACTTGGTCCGTATCAGACCTGGGGATGAATGGAAGACTGCTATGGACACTTTGAATATCTAGTTATGCCTTTTGGTCTGAGTACCGCCCCAGCCACTTTCCAACACTTCGTGAATGATATCTTCAGGGATCTCCTAGATACATTTGTAGTGATTTATCTGGATGATATTCTAATTTTTTCTAACTCCACAGGAACATCATGGACATGTGAGAATGGTCTTAGAACGCCTAAGACAAACCATCTTACATCAAACTTGAAAAATGTGAATTCCATAGGACCGAAATTCAATTTCTGGGGTATGTAACTATTTACGCAAGGGATTAGTATGGATGGAAGCAAGACCAAGCCATCAGGATGCCAATTCCTAGAAATGTGAAGGAGGTGCAGCGTTTCATTGGGTTTGCCAACTTCTATAGACGTTTCATTAAGAATTTTTCTGAGGTAGTGTCACCTATCACCCAAACTACCCGAACAGTTAGGTTCTCCTGACCCCGCAAGCTCAGGAAGCATTTTCCTGTTTAAAGGATAAATTTACCACCGCATCCTATCTTAGTACATCCAACCCGAGCTTGCCTTCATAATAGAGGGGATGCTTCAGACTGTGCCGTTGGAGCTATACTCTCTCAGAGAACAGGTGAGAGAGAATGTCTTGCATCCTGTGCCTCTTTTCCCAGCAGTTGTTTTCGGGCTGAGAGAACTACGATGTGGGCAATAGAATTTTCGGCCATTATTGCCGCCTTCAAGGATTTGGAGACACCTCTCTCAGGAGCTGCACAGCAAATAGTCGTCCTGACAGACCATCGTAACCTTGAATTTATCAGTCGGCTAAGTGCCTGACTCCTCGCCAGGCTCGCTGGAATCTTTTCTAAACCAATTTAATTTTGTCATTTCTTATAGACCAGGATTCGCGCAATGGAAAGGCTGATGCACTCTCTAGGATTCATTCAGCAGAGACACGTCCACTTACTCCTCCTAAGACTATTCTTCCTGACTCTAGATTCCTGGAGTGATTCATAATCAAGACCTACTTAAGGACATCAAGGAAGCATCCCATGCGGATTCTTTGTTGGCTCAACCCCAAGGGACGTAAGTCTTGTCTTTAAGAATGGTGTGTGGACTCAGGGACAACGTCTGTATATCCACTGAAACAGTCAGATTGAGAGTATTGCAACTCATCCACGATTCCAAGATAGCCGGGCATAGGGGAATTCGAAAGACACAAGAATTCTTTTCTCGTTTCTTTGGTGGCCCCACTTACAGGAAAGATGTCTTAAACTATGTCACTTCATGTAAGTCTGTGCAAGATGCAAAACACCTCGCTCCTCACCAACTGGTCTGTTGCAACCTTCCTCACCCCGTCCCGCCTGTGGGGATCCATTTCTATGGACTTCATTGTGGAGTTACCAACCTCTCAAGGGAAGAACATCTAGTGGTGGTTGACCGTCTAACAAGGCAGCTATTTATCCCCTTGTGTCGGCTTACCCACTGCAAAACAGACATCAGACTTGATGATTAAGAATGTGTTTCGCTTACATGATACCGGATGGAGTCATTTCGGATCGAGGGTGCAATTCACTTCAAGGTTTTGGCAAAATTTCTGTGCGCATTGGACATTTAAAGTAAACCTTTCTTCTGCTTTTCATCCCCAGACTAATGGACAGACAGAACGAACCAATCAGACCCTGGAGCAGTATCTCCGCTGTTTTATCTGCCACCTACAGGATGATTGGGTGGATCTACTTCCACTGGCTGAGTTCTCTTATAACAACTCTCAGAGCGCCTCCACTAAGCAGTCTCCTTTTTACTCCAATCTAGGTTATCATCCTAACATTCTTCCTCGATTTCCCATAGATACGCCCTTGCCGGCAGTGGCTGAAAGAATCACTTCTTTACAAAAGAATATGGATCTTCTAAAGGAAAATCTAGAATTGGCTCAGGAAAGGTACAAGAAAGCAGCAGATAAATTTCGTAAACCTGCACCAGCTTTCAAGGTAGGAGATTTGGTCTGGCTGTCAACCAGAAATCTTAAATTAAAGATTCCATCGTCTAAATTGGGACATAAGTACATTGGACCTTATAAGATCAATAAGATTATAAGTGCTGTTGCTTGTCGTCTTCAACTACCCAGAACTATGAGAATCCTCCCTGTCTTTCATGTATCCCTACTAAAGGCTGCAACACCCAATACATTTCCTGGACGTTCTTCTCCTTGCCCTGACCCAGTGCTGGTCGATGGTCAGGAAGAATTTATGGTGGAAAGGATTCTAGATTCCAGGTTGTACAGAAATCAGTTGCAATATTTGATTAAATGGCAGGGCTACCCAGTGGAGGACAACTCATGGGAACCAGTCAATAATGTAAATGCTCCTCGCCTGCTCCGCCAGTTTCATCAGAGGTACCTGACAAGCCTGGTCTGAGGTCATCCGGAGGTTGTCCCTAAGGGGGGAGTAATGTAAGGTTCTTTGTCTCTGTTGACATGTTCCTTGAAACTCAGTTTTCCGTCGGCCATTTTGCTTTCTGTCTTTCTGCAGCTCTTGCCCTCAGTTAATATGGAGTTTCCAGTTTTCATGTTCCCGCCCTGATTCTTCCCTCTTGCTTCTTAAGCAGCCTCAGCTGAACAATCAGTGCTCCAGAATCAAGCCTCAGTCAGTCTGTGACCTGACTCCTGGAAGCCTTGGACTTGTACTCCAGCTATTCCCTACTGAGGAACCTTGGAACACTTTTGGACTCTGGAAACCTGCTGTTTGGTGAATCCATGTTTGCAGAGGAATTACGGTACAGAGAAGAGATCCTGAACCTGCTTTGGAGATTTATTGTAGTGCTTGAAGTTACTCTGGCCTGCTGTGTCTCCTGTCGCTGTTCCTGCAAACTGTGTGAACTTTTCAGCATGCTTGTATGAAGTAATACAAGTCATTTCATTTCAACCTATGTCTCCTGTGTTTTCCTCGCACCCAAGCACAAGACGCTATAGGAACTGTACACTATACATGACAACTTGCTCCTGTGTTACTGGGGTTCAGTAATGTCAGCTGTTCCCCTGCTGTGTGAACGGCAAAAAGTCCTGCTGCCTCCACCCTGTTCTCTTCTCATCCCTGGGCTCCAACACCGACAGTTGTTGCTCGGAAGTGTCATTGGCACGGGTACTCTCTCCTGCCCAGACTGGTTACAGCACGCCATCTGTTTCCTGTCAGTGTAAACGTCACTTAGCCTGCAATAAGTTGTCCTGTCGTGTTGCGGTCGGGTTAGCCGACTCTATGGTGCCTGGAGTTTAGGTGCTTCCTATGTGTGCTGCGGGATATGCAAATAAAGGCTGTTTCCGTTGTGACAATAGGACAATCACCCACTGTATTACTGTGGGATTCGGTAACTGCAGCCGGCTTGCGGCCTGTCAACTGAAATTTCCATGGGTACCTTCTGCTACCCGTCCGGGTTCCAGTACCGTCAACTGGTTCTCTGCAGTGCCTTTGGCGTAGGTGCCTCCATCTCGGTATCCGAGTTCCAGCAACGTCTGCTGGTCCTTGGTAGTGCTTTGGAGCACAGGTACCTCCTGCTTAGTAACCGTGTCCCAGTAACGTCAGCTGGTTCTCGGTTGTGCCATTGGCTCTTTTCCTTCTGCTGCCCCTCCGGGTTCCAGCACAGTCAGCTGGTCCTTGTTACTTGCATTGGCTCTTGTACCTTCTGCTACCCGTCCGGGTTCCAGTACCGTCAACTGGTTCTCCGCAGTACCTTTGGCCTAGGTGCCTCCATCTCGGTATCCGAGTTCCAGCAACATCTGCTTGTCCTTGGTAGTGCTTTGGAGCACAGGTACCTCCTGCTTAGTAACCGTGTCCCAGTAACGTCAGCTGGTCCTCGGTTGTGCCATTGGCTCTTTTCCTTCTGCTGCCCCTCCGGGTTCCAGCACAGTCAGCTGGTCCTCGTTACTTGCATTGGCTCTTGTACCTTCTGCTACCCGTCCGGGTTCCAGTAACGTCAACTGGTTCTCGGAAGTTAGACGACCCTAAAGACCACCCCGAAGAAGATGACGACCCCAAGGACGACGAGCATCAAGCCAACCAACCTGAACACCATCACAAAGAAGAAATATAAGATTACCCAGAAGAAGATCACCAACAGGAAAAAGAAGGTTACGACAAACTACAAGATACAGAACAAGAGACAGAAGAACAATAAGCAGAAGATCAAAAAGCAGAAGAACATGAAGTATAAGATCAAAATGAAGAGCAAAATATATGCTCTAAATTATAAGCAGAAGAAGACTAAGCAGTGTATGGGGGTGAGTCCTTTCCTCCTCGTGGTGCCCCTGGAAAATGCCTGCTGCTGCAGGCTAAACTGAACACGGACAAATACTGTTGTAATTTAAATCTTTTGTGACAGCAAGAACGGAAGGATGAAAAATTCATACTTTGACAGATTACAAGTACAGGAATCTCTGTCACAAATAAGAATATGATGAAGAAGATGAAGAGGAAGAAGATGTAGAATATGAAGAAGAATAATAGTTTAATAAGAACAATATGAGTAATGTTAACAAAAAGATGAATAACAAGAAGTTTACGAAGAAGATAAAGAAGGTGAAGATGAAGAATAATTTGATGACAAAGATGATGCTGCTGAAGATTATGAAGGAGAAAGTGTGTCAAAAGTTAAAAAGGTGAAGAGCATGGAAGTTGTGAAACATACATATTTGCCAAAATAGAAAAAAGGTTAACAACATAGTCAATTTCTTCGTCAATCCGAACGTATTTCCAAAAAAAAAATATTAATGCTATTCCATTGGATTGGGTTAAACATCTATGCCTTTAATGTCTCCTCAACCTCCCCCAATACATTCTACATTACTCTTTGTTGTTTTCCTTCATGTACAATTAACCAACAAGGCAAGAATGGGTTTTTTTTAATTCCGATATTTTGTTCCCATAGACTTACATTGGATTTCCGGTATCGGTATCAGGTATCGCCGATATTTTTTGGGTATCGGCGATACCATTCCGATTCCGATACTTTTGGATATCGGAAAGTATCGCTCAACTCTAGTGCTGAATAATCTGAGTTCTATGGGGAACCGATACAAACGTATGGCTGATAGGAGGAGTGTGTCTGGTCCGGACCTAAGTGTGAAAGATCTGGTATGGTTGTCTACCAAGAATATTAAACTTAAGGTTCCATCCTGGAAACTGGGTCCCAGGTTCATCGGGCCATACAAGATCAGTGCTATAATTAATCCGGTTGCATTCCGTCTTGACCTCTCTCCTACATTTAAAATTCATAATGTGTTCCACAGATCGTTACTTAAGAAGTATGTGGCGCCGGTGATACCTTCACCTTTACCTCCTCCTCCTGTGGTGGTCAATGGTAACTTGGAGTTCCAGGTGTCGAGAGTCATCGATTCACGTCTGAATCGCCGGTCCCTTCAGTACCTTGTTCATTGGAGGGGGTATGGTCCTGAGGAGAGGACGTGGGTTTCTGCGTCGGATATTAACGCAGACCGATTGGTTCGGGCCTTCCACACTACTCACCCAGATAAACCCGGCCCTGAGGGTCCAGAGGCCCCTCGTAGAAGGGGGGGTACTGTCACGGGTGTGTCGCTGTGAAGATCGTCGTGATTGCACACCCTGACTTCGCACAGCTGAGTTTCTGGTGCTGGGTGTTTTTCGGCACTGAGGGAGTTAATTCTTTCTCTCTCTGTGCTGGACTGACCAGCCTCGCTCAGCTGCAATTAATGTTTTGTTAATTGGTTTCCTTCTTATACCTGCCTGTCTGCTGGGGAAGTGTCGGTGAAAGCATTCATGCAGACCAGCAGAGCGGATCGTATTGAGAAGTCTAAGCTAAGAATACCTGTTGTGGTTTTCTCCTCTCCTCGCTTTATTAGTTATCTCCCTACCCGTTTGTGTTCCCTCTGTATTGGTAGTTTTGTATGCAAGGTGTTCTTTTATTTTACCCCTTGTACTGTCTCGTTTGTCTTATACTGTGTGTGAAGGCAGATACCTTCCTGATCCCTGTGGTGGTAATCAGGGTCCTTCTCAGGACTAGATTACAGTGGTTAGGGATTCACAGGAGATAGGGTTTACGCTGGCGGCCTGGACCTCTGTACCATCAACAGTACCTCCAGGTAAGGGATTAGCCAGGACCCCAGCTTAGGGTCAGCATAGACCCCGGTTCTCCTGTATACAGAGACAGCGTGACACCCGTCTTCTAGCCAGCATGATGGTAAGTATAGGTCCATCCCCTCCTGGGTGCTCAGTCCTCCTTAGCGGCCTGGCATCCTGGGGGTATCCGGGCCTGGTTCGACACCTCTGTATTTTCCTCCGGCGCGTCCCTGCGATCTTCCTGTAAGGCGGAGGTGATGCATCGCGGGAGGCGGGACTTGGGGCGCCGGACCGGAAGTCAGGAGCCGGCCGGCATTTTTATCACCTGCGCCGCTGGGTGTCATGGTCCGACTCCGGTATGCGGGGCTACTAGGCCGGCGGGCGCTGGGAGCGTGGACGCTGCGTCGCAGGGGGCGGGCTAGACCAGGGGGGGCGGACCCCTGGCCTCGATGCTGCTCGTCCGGATATCCGGGGATGAAAGGGGCCTGACCTGCTGCACAGACGCTTCTGATCCATTATGGAGGGGTCAGAAGCTCCCGCAGAGCAGCAGGGTCTGCATGACGAGCAGGAGACTCGCACAAGGCCGCAGCTGAACACCAAAGGTCATGGTTAGTCCAACCGTAAAGATTCCTCCAGGGCGGTGGAGGCATCATCATCACCTGGTCCCCCCCCACCCGTGATCCCGTACCTATTGCTGCTGGCGGGTAAGAGATCTCCATGAAAGTACACCCGATGATGCAGTTTTTTCCTCCCTTGTGTTTCCATTTATCAGGGAAAGAAGTGTGCAGGAAAATTGAAACATAGGGAGTGTGCCCTCTGCGGTCAGCCCCTGCCTGACGCCTACCCTAAAAGGTTGTGTCAGCCTTGTGTTCAGCAGACGGTAGGGGTCGGAAAAAAAGGGGGGGCGATAGTCCCTGACTGAAACAGGACAGCACCTTACGAATCTTCCCCCACACTCCCTACAGGTAGCTGAAGAAACCCCTGACTTTACTTCGAACCTGAGGGATATAATTAGGACAGAGATGAAAGCCATTTCTCAAGGAGAATCGTCTAGGTCGAAACGGGGATTAAGGGTTTCGGACTCAGATTCCCCAGCTAGACCTAGGAGAGGTGAAGACTCCCTGAGGTCCACTTCTTCATCATCTCCTTCCCACTCATCTTCCTCGTCAGAGGAGGATTCTACCAGATTTTGCTCTCCCTAGATCAGATGGATAGATTAGTCAGGGCAATCAGATCCACCATGGGGATAGAAGACTCGAGACCTGAGCGTTCTGTGCAGGACTTTATGTTCAGGGGGTTAGACCCAAAGAAACGTAGGTCTTTTCCCTTAAATAGTACGATTCAGAACATGATAGATAAAGAGTGGAAAAAGCCAGAAAAGCCAGGTTCATTTGCCCCGGCATTCAAGCGTAGATACCCCTTTGAAGATCCATCAGTGGATAAATGGGACAAAGCTTCAAAACTAGATGCTGCGGTAGCTAAAGCCTCCAAAAAGTCCTCCATACCCTTTGAGGACATGGGGAGCTTAAAAGATCCGCTGGATAAAAAAGCAGACTCTTTTCTGAAAGGTACTTGGGAGATGTCAGCGGGAGCCTTGAGACCAGCGGTGGCTGCCACTTGCACGGCTAGATCCGTGATGGTCTGGCTGGACCAGCTAAAATCGCAGTTGGAAGAAGGTGCCTCCGGGAGTCCATGCTAAGGTCCCTTCCAATAATCCAGAGTGCAGCAGCTTTTTTGGCGGATTATTCGGCCGACTCTTTAAGGATGGCCACCAGGGCTGCGGGACTATCAAATGCAGTGCGGAGAGCGCTATGGCTGAAGTGTTGGCCAGGAGATATTCAGGCCAGAACCCGTCTCTGTTCTATCCCTTGTGAGGGCGAATACTTGTTTGGCCCTGTCCTAGACGAACTCTTGGAAAAGGCAGGGGATGATAAGAAAAAATTCCCCAGTGTTCCGAATCCCTCATATAGACGTCCCTTCGGCAGGAAGAGATTTAACCGTAGAAGGTCGTCCAGGGAACGAGGCACATGGGACGATAGAAAGAGGAAAGGTACGGGATACATGTTCAGGGGCCCGTCTCGAGATTCCAAGAAAACTTCCAAATGACTAGCGGCCCTGTTGGGAGGTAGATTATCAGCCTTCTACCCGGCCTGGTCCCGAATATCCAACAGCAGATGGATTTTGGGCCTAGTGGCTTCAGGACTCCGGTTAGAGTTTTCTGAGCTACCCCGAGATACCTTTAAAATCACTCCCACCCGGTCTTCTTCATCAAAACAGGCGGTACTGGAGGCAGAAATTCTCGATTTATGCTAGAAGGGGGTCCTGGTGCAAGTACCGGCAATGGAAAGGGGTAGAGGCTTCTACTCCCCTCTATTTTTAGTCCGGAAGCCAGACGGCTCCTTCAGGACGATAATTAATTTAAAAGCCTTGAACAAATTCCTGGTAATACGGCCTTTTAAGATGGAGACCATCAATTCCACAATAAAATTAATGTTTGAAAACTGTTTCATGGTGGTATTGGAATTGAAAGACGCCTATTACCATGTCCCTATCCATGTAACCCATCAGCGCTTTCTTGGAGTTGCAGTTTGGCTGAAAGGTTCGCTACAACATTTTCAATATAAAGCCCTTCCGTTTGGTCTTGCAGTTGCCCCTCGGGTATTCACAAAGGTTGTAGCAGAAGTGATGGCCCACCTGCGAGAATTCCAAATCCTGATAATTCCCTACCTCGATGACTTCCTGATAATAGGTAGAACAGCGGACCATTGTAGGGAACAGTTAAATAAAACAATATCTGTCCTAGAACAGTTGGGGTGGCTACTAAATGTCGCAAAATCTCGGTTGCGGCCCATCAGAGTACAACAGTTTTTAGGCCTAACCTTAGATTCCCAAAAACAAAAATGCCGGCTTCCACTCGACAAACTAATACGCCTGCGCTATCAGATCCTAAATGCTTCCAATAACCCCACCATGTCCCTCAGGAAAGCCATGTCCTTGTTGGGCTCTCTTTCTTCCTGCATCCCTGCGGTGCAATGGGCACGGTTTCATGCTAGGACTTTACAAGCTGAAGTCTTGCGATATGATAAGAGTCTGGGGGGTCACTTGGAAAGCCGACTAACCTTATCCCAGGCCACAATAAAATTCCTAGAATGGTGGCTGGATTATCGTAACCTATCCAAAGGGGTGCCCTGGGAGTATAATGTAACCCGAGTGGTCACCACAGATGCTAGTCCCACTGGTTGGGGGGCTCATATGGGTGATTCTGTAGTGCAGGTCTTATGGCAACATCATCAGATAGACATGTCCTCTAACATGAAGGAACTTACAGCGGTAGAACTGGCAGTAAGAAGACTCCTCATTTATCTACAGGGTCATCACGTACGAGTTCTATCCGACAATCAGGTCGCAGTAGCCTATATCAACCACCAGGGTGGCACTTGATCCAGTCCTCTCATGCAAGTGACAGAGCGCCTGTTCCATCTGGCAGAAAGACATTGTCTATCTTTAACAGCACTAAATATAAAAGGAGAGGAAAACACCACCGCAGATTTTTTAAGCCGCCACCTTCTAAGACAGGGGGAGTGGTCACTAAAAAGTGTCATCTTCGACCTGATTGTACACAAATGGGGGCAACCAGAAGGAACCGGAAAGTAAAACAGTTCTGTTCCTTAAACCCCAGAGAAAGTCCGCTGGCGGTAGATGCCTTTCTGATACAGTGGGACTTTGCACTAGCTTACGCCTTTCCTCCCTTGTCTCTGATTCCTCTGGTAGTCAGGAAGATCAGAAAGGACAAAGCAAAAGTGATTTTGGTAGGACCCTTTTGGCCCAAGAGGGCGTGGTTCTCGAGCCTCAGGACCATGTCAGTAGCCAACCCATGGATCCTACCGGACGTTCTGGATCTCCTGTCCCAGGGTCCAGTGTACCATCCTCAGGTGGCTGGCCTGCATCTGACGGCGTGGAATTTGAACGGTCGCTATTGTTAGATAAGGGGTTTTCTCAAGATTTGATAAGTACCCTCCTTAAGAGCAGGAAGTTACAACAAAGATTTATGCCAGGACCTGGAAGAAATTTTTACAGGACTCAAAAATTGTAGCTAGGGAATCAGTTCCAATAGCTCAAATTCTAGTGTTTCTACAAAAAGGCTTAAATATGGGCCTTTCCACCAGTACCCTTAAAGTGCAGGTTTCTGCCCTGGGAGCCCTTTTTAACTGTGACATAGCCAGAAACTATTGGGTCAGTAGATTTATCAAAGCGGCAGCTAGGTCCAGGCCTATAGTCAAGAATATGTTTATGCCTTGGGATTTAAACCTAGTGCTCACAGCCATGACGGAGGCCCCATTTGAACCCATCTCAGTTGCCTCGATTGAAACCCTCTCCATCAAAGTAGCTTTCTTAGTGGCTCTAACATCAGCACGAAGGGTGAGTGACACTCAGGCGCTCTCTAGGCTTCCTCCGTATACACAAATTCAGGACGATAGAGTGATACTCAGGGCCGATCCGGCTTACCTACCTAAGGTGGCCTCCACCTTCCATAGATCTCAGGAGATAATCCTGCCATCATTCCTGCCTAATCCTAGTAACCAAAAAGAAGATAAACTCCATACCTTAGATGTGAGGAGATGTCTCTTGGAGTATCTAGCTATAACTGACCCCTGGAAAAGAGAACGCCTTATTTGTTTCCTTCCAAGGCCCCAGGAAGGGCCTTAGAGTATCAAGGGCCACACTAGCTAGATGGATCAGGGAGGCCATTGCATTAGCTTACACTTCAAAAGGCAAGCCAGCATCAGGAAAACTGAGGGCACATTCCACTCGAGCCGTGGCAACCTCGTGGGCAGAAAGGTCGGAAGTCTCCATCGACCAGATATGTAAGGCCGCCACTTGGTCCTCTCCAAGCACTTTCTTTAATCATTACAGATTAGACCTGGGTGCTTCCTCTGATCTCTCCTTTGGGGTAAGGGTTCTGCAGGCTGTAGTCCCTCCCTGAGTAGTTATTACTCTCTGTAATTCTCTTGTTGGGTGCTGTCATGTGCTTCGAATAGTCTAAGTTACTTACCGTTAACGGTATTTTTCGAAGACCATGACAGCACCCCTTGTATTCCCTCCCTTTATCTTATCGGCGCGCACTTCTTCCTCTTATAAGTTTCACATAGGATGAAATACTGAAACGCAATAATGTTGTAAAGAGCTTGCGATTGTCATTAACCTTGGTGGTCCTCTTGTGCTCTGTAAACCAACTGATGCGTGGGAGAGGTGCCGCCTTTATGTATCTGTAGGTTTCCTGTTCCTGAAGGGCGGATCCCCTCTCTCGTTGGGTGCTGTCATGGTCTTCGAAAAATACCGTTAACGGTAAGTAACTTAGACTTTTATTAACAGTTGCTTAAAAAAAATTCTATATATCTCCATTAAAAGTTATTGATGTCAACAAACCAAAGTAACCAATAAAACCCTCCAAAAGATCCAACATCCTATAAAGAACAATATATTGAGAATAATATAGGTATATAAGCAAGAAGTATGGTGCAAGACTGCTCATCACTCTGACATGGCCAGCCTATCTAATAAGGAGGTGGGAACACTGGGTCAAAAAGCTATGATGCCAGGGCTCACATCTCCCAGGGGTGGGAGAAGTCAATGGACATGTAATCCTGTCAGATGCAAATAGGTTACAGGATCTGTATATCCATGGCATTCTGACCATAACCCCATATAGAATAATAAATATACCCATATTCTTACCGCAAGTTAATGAAATGTTTCAACATGTGAATTCATCATATTTTACCAATAGTCAACATATAAAACAATAATTGTACACATATTCTTACCGGGAATTGATGCAATATGACACTGGGCATGTGTATTCATGATATATGAGCTATGATACCCACAAAGAACAATTATACCCATATTCCTAGCAGAAGTAAATCATATATGTTACTGGGCATGTGTATTCATTGTATTTCAACCATATTTATACCCTGTGACGACTTCAGTCTTGGGATCGCCGCCTAGCGTCTCCAGGCGCATGGCACTCTTCAATTAAAGGCACTTCACATGGGTTTTAAAGGGAATTCTGGCTCCTGCCCGGTTTATTTCAACAGAAAAAGATACGGCTCAGTTACAGCACTGTTCAAACACTTTTGGGCCCCATGCCCCAATAATTTTCCTTGCCCACAGGCCTCTCTCGTCTGCATGGGACCCTTCAGACTTCCGGGTCTGGCTCCCTCCTGAAGCAATGCACGACACTGCTGTGAGGGCATAGGGCCAACAAATAACCCTCCCAACAGTGTCCAAATTGCCCCACCCAATAGATTAACCCTATGCTGCTGGGATGGGTGTCCATATGCCCTCCTAGCTGCAAACAACTATCATTACTGTGGTCAACCTGCCACAACTCACATGGCATTATACATTACCCCAACCTTTATCTAAACAGCGCAACAAACAACATACTCGACACATTGATTCGATGGAAAACAATTGGCCATGGGCTTTTTTTAAATATTTAAAATATTAAAATCTCATAAATTTAAGTATAAACCAATAAATATTTCATCTTTATTAAAAAACAAGTTCAAACCTTTATCAACCCGCAGCTTAGCCTTAAGGCTCAAGCCCGTTAACCAAAATTACCTGTCCATCCAGATCCCTGGACGACTAACCCCGGCCGTGACTAAACGCATAAAATAGGGGAGGGAGGGTGGGGCAGCTCCCAGGTATGACAGCCCCGGAGAACAGACACACACCTCCGGCGCTGCCCACTTATATCCCCCTGCACTTCCCCGGTAACCAAAGTCCAGACCAATCAGGGGCAGTCACCAGGGCAAAAAATACTGTCTGTCTACTACTGACCCCTGAGTGGCCGGACCCACTCACCAATCACTTAACCCTATCACCTTGTTGACGTGACCTACCAAAAAAATAGCAGGAAAACATCTTCCCTCCATTTCACCCCTTCAGTACCAGACGAATGCAAGGCACCAGATAATGCCGTGTATTCCCCTCCTGAAGGTCCGGGGAAAATCATTCCTTTTGAAAATTGTTCACATATGTATTTCTGATATGTCACCCAAAATCCCCAGATAGGAATATTGGTATAATTTGTATTCTATCAGAAGGACAAGAAATATGTTAATGGATATGTGTATTTGTGATATTTCACCCATAATCCCCATACAGAACAATAGTTATACCCATATTCCTATGAGAAGTAGATGAAGTATGTTCCTGGGCATGTGTATTTGTGATATTTCACCCATAATCCCATACAGAACAATAGTTATACACATATTCCTATTGAGAAGTAGATGAAGTATGTTCCTGGGCATGTGTATTTGTGATATTTCACCCATAATCCCCATACAGAACAATAGTTATACACATATTCCTTTGAGAAATAGATGAAGTATGTTCCAGGGCATGTGTATTTGTGATATTTCACCCATAATCCCCATACAGAACAGTAGTTATACACATATTCCTTTGAGAAATAGATGAAGTATGTTCCTGGGCATGTGTATTTGTGATATTTCACCCATAATCCCCATACAGAACAGTAGTTATACACATATTCCTATGAGAAGTAGATGAAGTATGCTCCTGGGCATGTGTATTTGTGATATTTCACCCATAATCCCCATACAGAACAATAGTTATACACATATTCCTATTGAGAAATAGATGAAGTATGTTCCTGGGCATGTGTATTTGTGATATTTCACCCATAATCCCCATACAGAACAATAGTTATACACATATTCCTATGAGAATAGATGAAGTATGTTCCTGGGCATGTGTATTTGTGATATTTCACCCATAATCCCACATACAGAACAATAGTTATACACATATTCCTTTGAGAAATAGATGAAGTATGTTCCTGGGCATGTGTATTTGTGATATTTCACCCATAATCCCATACAGAACAATAGTTATACACATATTCCTATGAGAAGTAGATGAAGTATGTTCCTGGGCATGTGTATTTGTGATATTTCACCCATAATCCCCATACAGAACAATAGTTATAACATATTCCTATGAGAAGTAGATGAATATGTTCCTGGGCATGTGTATTTGTGATATTTCACCCATAATCCCCATACAGAACAATAGTTATACACATATTCCTATGAGAAGTAGATGAAGTATGTTCCTGGGCATGTGTATTTGTGATATTTCACCCATAATCCCCATACAGAACAATAGTTATACACATATTCCTTTGAGAAATAGATGAAGTATGTTCCTGGGCATGTGTATTTGTGATATTTCACCCATAATCCCCATACAGAACAGTAGTTATACACATATTCCTTTGAGAAATAGATGAAGTATGTTCCTGGGCATGTGCATTTGTGATATTTCACCCATAATCCCATACAGAACAATAGTTATACACATATTCCTTTGAGAAATAGATGAAGTATGTTCCTGGGCATGTGTATTTGTGATATTTCACCCATAATCCACATACAGAACAATAGTTATAGACATATTCCGATGAGAAGTAGATGAAATATGTTCCTGGGCATGTGTATTTGTGATATTTCACCCATAATCCCCATACAGAACAATAGTTATAGACATATTCCTATGAGAAGTAGATGAAATATGTTCCTGGGCATGTGTATTTGTGATATTTCACCCATAATCCCCATACAGAACAATAGTTATACACATATTCCTATGAGAAGTAGATGAAGTATGTTCCTGGTCATGTGTATTTGTGATATTTCACCCATAATCCCCATACGAACAATAGTTATACACATATTCCTATGAGAAGTAGATGAAGTATGTTCCTGGTCATGTGTATTTGTGATATTTCACCCATAATCCCCATACAGAACAGTAGTTATACACAGATTCCTTTGAGAAATAGATGAAGATGTTCCTGGGCATGTGTATTTGTGATATTTCACCCATAATCCCCATACAGAACAATAGTTATAGACATATTCCTATGAGAAGTAGATGAAATATGTTCCTGGGCATTTGTATTTGTGATATTTCACCCATAATCCCCATACAGAACAATAGTTATAGACATATTCCTATGAGAAATAGATGAAGTATGTTCCTGGGCATGTGTATTTGTGATATTTCACCCATAATCCCCATACAGAACAATAGTTATAACATATTCCTTTGAGAAATAGATGAAGTATGTTCCTGGGCATGTGTATCTGTGATATTTCACCCATAATCCCCATACAGAACAATAGTTATACACATATTCCTATGATAAGTAGATGAAGTATGTTCCTGGTCATGTGTATTTGTGATATTTCACCATAATCCCCATACAGAACAATAGTTATAGACATATTCCTATGAGAATAGATGAAGTATGTTCCTGGGCATGTGTATTTGTTATATTTCACCCATAATCCCCATACAGAACAATAGTTATAGACATATTCCTATGAGAAATAGATGAAGTATGTTCCTGGGCATGTGTATTTGTGAAATTTCACCCATAATCCCCATACAGAACAATAGTTATACACATATTCCTTTGAGAAATAGATGAAGTATGTTCCTGGGCATGTGTATCTGTGATATTTCACCCATAATCCCCATACAGAACAATAGTTATACACATATTCCTATGATAAGTAGATGAAATATGTTCCTGGGCATGTGTATTTGTGATATTTCACACATAATCCCCATACCGAACAATAGTTATAGACATATTCCTATGAGAAGTAGATGAAGTATGTTCCTGGGCATGTGTATTTGTGATATTTTACCCATAATCCCCATACAGAATTATACACATATTCCTATGAGAAGTATATGAAGTGTGTTCCTGGGAATGTGTATCTGTGATATTTCACCCATAATCCCCATACAGAACAATAGTTATACACATATTCCTATGAGAAGTAGATGAAATATGTTCCTGGGCATGTGTATTTGTGATATTTTACCCATAATCCCAATACAGAACAATACTTATACACATATTCCTCTGAGAAGTAGATGAAATATGTTCCTGGGCATGTGTATTTGTGATATTTCACCCATAATCCCTATACAGAACAATAGTTATAGACATATTCCTATGAGAAGTAGATGAAATATGTTCCTGGGCATGTGTATTTGTGACATTTCACCCATAATCCCCATACAGAACAATAGTTATAGACATATTCCAATGAGAAATAGATGAAGTATGTTCCTGGCATGTGTATTTGTGATATTTCACCCATAATCCCCATACAGAACAATAGTTATACACATATTCCTTTGAGAAATAGATGAAGTATGTTCCTGGGCATGTGTATTTGTGATTTCACCCATAATCCCCATACAGAACAGTAGTTATACACATATTTCTATGAGAAGTAGATGAAGTATGTTCCTGGGCATGTGTATCTATGATATTTCACCCATAATCCCCATACAGAACAATAGTTATACACATATTCCTATGAGAAGTATATGAAGTATGTTCCTGTGTTATGTTTCGGTAGCTGAGGAGTGCAGGTAAAAAAGGCAATACACCAGAGCAGTTGGAATCTATGGGATTGCAGTACCCTGACTAACCACCACAACTAGAGGCAGCCGTGGAGCGTTCTTACGTTGGTCCTAGACGCCTCGTCACAGCCTGAGAAACTAACTACACCTAAAGATAGAAATAGGAAAGCTATCTGCCCCGGAGCAGAACCCCAAAGATAATAGAAAGCCCCCAAACATGTAATGGCGGTTAGACAAGAGGAAATACTGACACAGAAAGAAAATAGAATGAGCAAACGCTGGGGCCCAAACTAACTAAATAGAAAAGGACAGGAAGGGTACTTACTGCAATCCCAGAAAACCCTGAAAAACACCAACTCTACTAATTTCAAAATCACCTGAGATCACACGACCTCTACCACCTAAATTAGCTCTCTGGTGTAACAAAATCAAAACAGCAGCCACTGAAAAAACTGGAAAAAGCAAAAGAACAAAACTCAGTGGCTGAACTAAACTGAGAAGGCAGAAGCCCCCGGAGGGGACCCAGAAGGCCCCAAAGAAGTGCAGGACAAAATGCAAAAATATAGCAACAACACAAAAGAAGAAAAATTCTTATCTGGTAGCAGGAGATGCAGACACGACACAGCAGGCTACAAGGGAAACTGGAATGAAGGATTCAGACCAGAACAATTGATCACCGGCAACCCTGATGGGAAAATGACTCCCTTATATAAGACCAGTCAGTAACACCTGATTCCCAGTCCTCACAATCTTCACTAGTACCGCTTGTAACCACCAGAGGGAGCCTCTGCTCAGAACTCATCTCAAACCCATTCACAACAGTACCCCCCCCCTTGAGGAGGGGTCACCGAACCCTCATTTGAGCAACCAGGTCGGTCAGGATGAGTTCTATGATACGCACGGATAAGTCTCCTAGCATGGATGTCCGAAGCAAACACCCAAGAATTGTCTTCCTGACCATAACCTCTCCATTTAACCAAATACTGGAGTCTTCGTCTAGAAAAACGAGAATCCAATATTTTCTCAACCACATACTCCAGATTGCCCTCAACCAAAACAGGGTCAGGAGGCACAGTAGCAGGAACCACTGGCTCAACAAACCTCTTCAACAAGGACTTGTGGAACACGTTATGGATCTTAAATGTCCCTGGAAGAAGCAAACGAAAAGAAACAGGATTAATAATCTCCATGATCTTATAAGGTCCAATGAACCTAGGCTTAAATTTAGGAGATGCTACTCTCATAGGAATATTCTTTGAGGACAACCAGACCAAGTCCCCCACTTTAAACCGAGGACCATGAGTCCTATGCCGGTTAGCAAACCGTTGGGCCTTCTCCTGAGAGAGGGACAACCTCTCCACTACCTGGTCCCAAATCTGTTGCATACGCTCAACAACAGAGTCAACACCTGGACAGACAGAATCTTCCGTCTGTCCTGAAGAAAATCGAGGGTGTGAAAACCAGAATTACAGAAAAACGGAGACATCAAAGTGGCAGAGCTAGCCCTATTATTAAGAGCAAACTCAGCCAAAGGCAAAAAAGAGACCCAGTCATCCTGATCAGCAGACACAAAGCATCTTAGATAAGTCTCTAATGTCTGGTTTGTTCTCTCAGTTTGACCATTGGTCTGAGGATGAAATGCTGAGGAGAAAGACAATTGAACACCCAGTTTAGAACAAAAAGTCCTCCAAAATCTGGAAACAAACTGGACTCCTCTGTCAGACACAATGTTCTCAGGAATGCCGTGTAAACGAACCACGTGCTGAAGAAACAACGGCACCAATTCAGAGGAGGAAGGCAACTTAGGTAATGGCACAAGATGTATCATTTTGGAAAACCTATCACAAATTACCCAGATGGTGGTCATTCTCTGAGAAACAGGAAGATCGGAAATGAAATCCATAGAGATATGGGTCCATGGTCTCTTGGGCACAGGCAATGGCATCAACAAACCACTAGAGCGAGAGCAAGGCTTGGAGCGAGAGCAAGTCCCGCAGGACTGCACAAATTCCCTGACATCGCGAGACAAGGTAGGCCACCAAAAGGACCGACTAACCAAGTCTCTGGTACCAAAAATTCCGGGATGCCCAGCCAATGCGGAACAATGAATCTCAGACATCACACTCTTTTTCCATTGGTCCGGGACAAACAATTTTCCAACAGGGCAGCGCTCGGGCCTATCCTCCTGACACCCCTCCAGAGCAAGTCTCAAATTGGGCGAGATGGCGGAAAGAACTACACCCTCTTTCAAAATAACAGAAGGATCAGATAACTCAGGAGAGTCCGCAAGGAAACTCCTCGAGAGGGCATCCGCCTTAACATTCTTAGTGCCAGGAAGAAAGGAAACCACAAAATTAAAACGTGTGAAAAACAAGGCCCACCTGGCCTGTCTAGGATTCAGTCGCTTGGCAGATTCCAGATAGACCAGATTCTTATGGTCCGTAAGGACCACCACCTGATGTTTGGCTCCCTCCAGCCAATGTCTCCACTCTTCAAAAGCCCACTTCATGGCCAATAACTCCCGATTACCCACGTCATAATTACGTTCAGTAGGAGAAAATTTTCGAGAGAAAAAGGCACAAGGGTTACTTTTAGAGGTCTCTGGATCTTTTTGGGACAAAACGGCACCTGCCCCAATTTTAGAGGCATCAACCTCCACCTGAAATGGCAGAGAAACATCAGGCTGCCGTAGAACAGGAGCAGAAGTGAATCTCTGCTTAAGTTCCTGAAATGCAGAGACTGCCTCAGGAGGCCAATTCACCACATCAGAACCCTTTCTGGTCAAATCAGTTAATGGTTTAACAATAACCGAGAAATTACCAATAAATTTACGATAAAAATTGGCAAAACCCAAAAATCTCTGAAGAGCCTTTAATGAAGTAGGTTGGACCCAATCACAGATGGCCTGAACCTTGACCGGGTCCATTTCAATAACAGATGGGGACAAAATGAATCCCAGAAATGAGATCTTCTGTACGCCAAAAAGACACTTTGATCCCTTCACATACAGAGCATTATCCCTCAAAATCTGGAACACAGTCCGAACATGTTTCACATGAGAGTCCCAGTCATTAGAAAAAATCAAGATATCATCCAAATAAACAATCAGAAATTTGTCCACAAAATCCCTGAAAATGTCATTCATGAAGGACTGGAAGACGGAAGGGGCATTAGTGAGCCCAAAGGGCATCACTAGGTACTCAAAATGCCCTTCAGGGGTATTGAATGCCGTCTTCCATTCCTCCCCGTGCTTAATGCGAATAAGGTTATACGCCCCCTGAGGTCAAGCTTGGTAAACCAAGTAGCGTTTTTCACCCTGGAAAACAGGTCAGAAATCAAGGGTAACGGGTATTGATATTTCACAGTAATATTGTTCAAGAGACGATAATCAATACACGGCCTTAATGAACCATCTTTTTTGGCCACAAAGAAAAAACCGGCACCTAAGGGTGAAGAGGATGGTCTGATATGACCCTTCTCCAATGATTCCTTGATATAAGACCGCATAGCGTCATGTTCAGGTACAGACAAGTTAAAAAGGCGACCTTTAGGGAATTTACTACCCGGCACTAATTCAATAGCGCAGTCATAGCTCCTATGGGGAGGTAAGGATGCAGATTTACTTTCGCTAAACACATCAGAAAAATCAAACAAAAAGTCAGGAACATCCTGAGCTTGGGGGGAGGCAGAAAAAACAGGAGTGTTGGCACTAACACATTGGCAGCCCCAACTGGTTACAGACACAGATTTCCAATCTAAAACAGGATTATGAGACTGTAACCAAGGGAAACCCAGCACGATAATGTCATGCAGATTATATAGAACCAAAAATTTGCAGCACTCCTGGTGATCAGGTTCAACCCTCATTATCACCTGAGTAAAAAACTGGGGTTTATTCTCAGCCAAAGGGGTAGAATCGATCCCCAGTAGGGGAATAGACTTCTGTAGGGGTATCAAGGGAAACCCACAACGTTTAGCAAAATCATAATCCATCAGGTTAATAGCTGCTCCAGAATCAACGAAAGCCTGAGCAGAAAATGAGGACAGAGAGCATATCAGAGTGACAGTTAATAAAAACTTAGTCTGAACACTACCCAAGACAACTGAGCGTGCAAAATGTCTTCCCCGCTTAGGGCAGACTGAAATAGCATGAGAGGCATCACCACAGTAGAAACATAACCCATTGCGCTTTCGAAACTCATGACGCTGTGCCCCAGACACCACTCCATCACACTGCATGGGCTCAGCAGCTGGCTCACAAGGCAACACCACTCCACGCATACTTCTCCGCTCACGCAAACGTCTGTCAATTTGAATCGCTAATGACATAGAATCATTGAGACCAGAGGGGAAAGGGAATCCCACCATAACATCCTTTACATTATCCGACAGACCCTTCCGGAAAAGGGCCGCCAAAGCGTCGTCATTCCATTTGGTCAGGACTGCCCACCTACGGAATCTCTGACAGTATAACTCAGCGTCATCAAGCCCCTGATTTAATGCCAACAAGGCTTTTTCAGCTTGATCAGTGACATTAGGCTCATCGTACAATAACCCCAAAGCCTGAAAGAACGCATCAACATCACTCAAAACAGGATCCCCAGGTATCAGGGAAAAAGCCCAATCCTGAGGATCGCCGCGCAGGAGAGAGATGATAATTTGAACCTGCTGCGCTGCGTTTCCTGAGGACTTAGATTTTAAGGCAAAAAACAATTTACAATTATTTTTGAAATTCTGAAACTTAGCTCGATCCCCTAAAAACAAATCTGGCATGGGGATCCTAGGTTCCACAACAGGCAACCCAGCAAGATAGATAGCAATACTCCGAACCTCAGTGGCAAGCTGATCCACACGGCCAGACAACTGTGCAAACTCCATTGGGAGAAAAGATCCTCCCCAGCACCCAGAGATACAGAGGGAAAAAAAAAAAAAAAAAAATGCAACAAACAGAAAAATATCTCTGACAACTCTGACAACCTTTTTTCTATCACAATATTTTTTCCCTTCTGTGAGTACCATACAATTTTCAATTTTTAGGCCGGTGATACTGTTATGTTTCGGTAGCTGAGGAGTGCAGGTAAAAAAGGCAATACACCAGAGCAGTTGGAATCTATGGGATTGCAGTACCCTGACTAACCACCACAACTAGAGGCAGCCGTGGAGCGTTCCTACGTTGGTCCTAGACGCCTCGTCACAGCCTGAGAAACTAACTACACCTAAAGATAGAAATAGGAAAGCTATCTGCCCCGGAGCAGAACCCCAAAGATAATAGAAAGCCCCCAAACATGTAATGGCGGTTAGACAAGAAGAAATACTGACACAGAAAGAAAATAGAATGAGCAAACGCTGGGGCCCAAACTATCTAAATAGAAAAGGACAGGAAGGGTACTTACTGCAATCCCAGAAAACCCTGAAAAACACCAACTCTACTAATTTCAAAATCACCTGAGATCACACGACCTCTACCACCTAAATTAGCTCTCTGGTGTAACAAAATCAAAACAGCAGCCACTGAAAAAACTGGAAAAAGCAAAAGAACAAAACTCAGTGGCTGAACTAAACTGAGAAGGCAGAAGCCCCCGGAGGGGACCCAGAAGGCCCCCAAAGAAGTGCAGGACAAAATGCAAAAATATAGCAACAACACAAAAGAAGAAAAATTCTTATCTGGTAGCAGGAGATGCAGACACGACACAGCAGGCTACAAGGGAAACTGGAATGAAGGATTCAGACCAGAACAATTGATCACCGGCAACCCTGATGGGAAAATGACTCCCTTATATAAGACCAGTCAGTAACACCTGATTCCCAGTCCTCACAATCTTCACTAGTACCGCTTGTAACCACCAGAGGGAGCCTCTGCTCAGAACTCATCTCAAACCCATTCACAACATTCCTGGGCATGTGTATCTGTGATATTTCACCCATAATCCCCATACATAACAATAGTTATACACATATTCCTTTGAGAAATAGATGAATTATGTTCCTGGGCATGTGTATTTGTGATATTTCACCCATAATCCCTATACAGAACAATAGTTATAGACATATTCCTATGAGAAGTAGATGAAATATGTTCCTGGGCATGTGTATTTGTGACATTTCACCCATAATCCCCATACAGAACAATAGTTATAGACATATTCCAATGAGAAATAGATGAAGTATGTTCCTGGGCATGTGTATTTGTGATATTTCACCCATAATCCCCATACAGAACAATAGTTATACACATATTCCTTTGAGAAATAGATGAAGTATGTTCCTGGGCATGTGTATTTGTGATTTCACCCATAATCCCCATACAGAACAGTAGTTATACACATATTTCTATGAGAAGTAGATGAAGTATGTTCCTGGGCATGTGTATCTATGATATTTCACCATAATCCCCATACAGAACAATAGTTATACACATATTCCTATGAGAAGTATATGAAGTATGTTCCTGTGTTATGTTTCGGTAGCTGAGGAGTGCAGGTAAAAAAGGCAATACACCAGAGCAGTTGGAATCTATGGGATTGCAGTACCCTGACTAACCACCACAACTAGAGGCAGCCGTGGAGCGTTCTTACGTTGGTCCTAGACGCCTCGTCACAGCCTGAGAAACTAACTACACCTAAAGATAGAAATAGGAAAGCTATCTGCCCCGGAGCAGAACCCCAAAGATAATAGAAAGCCCCCAAACATGTAATGGCGGTTAGACAAGAGGAAATACTGACACAGAAAGAAAATAGAATGAGCAAACGCTGGGGCCCAAACTAACTAAATAGAAAAGGACAGGAAGGGTACTTACTGCAATCCCAGAAAACCCTGAAAAACACCAACTCTACTAATTTCAAAATCACCTGAGATCACACGACCTCTACCACCTAAATTAGCTCTCTGGTGTAACAAAATCAAAACAGCAGCCACTGAAAAAACTGGAAAAAGCAAAAGAACAAAACTCAGTGGCTGAACTAAACTGAGAAGGCAGAAGCCCCCGGAGGGGACCCAGAAGGCCCCCAAAGAAGTGCAGGACAAAATGCAAAAATATAGCAACAACACAAAAGAAGAAAAATTCTTATCTGGTAGCAGGAGATGCAGACACGACACAGCAGGCTACAAGGGAAACTGGAATGAAGGATTCAGACCAGAACAATTGATCACCGGCAACCCTGATGGGAAAATGACTCCCTTATATAAGACCAGTCAGTAACACCTGATTCCCAGTCCTCACAATCTTCACTAGTACCGCTTGTAACCACCAGAGGGAGCCTCTGCTCAGAACTCATCTCAAACCCATTCACAACAGTACCCCCCCCCTTGAGGAGGGGTCACCGAACCCTCATTTGAGCAACCAGGTCGGTCAGGATGAGTTCTATGATACGCACGGATAAGTCTCCTAGCATGGATGTCCGAAGCAAACACCCAAGAATTGTCTTCCTGACCATAACCTCTCCATTTAACCAAATACTGGAGTCTTCGTCTAGAAAAACGAGAATCCAATATTTTCTCAACCACATACTCCAGATTGCCCTCAACCAAAACAGGGTCAGGAGGCACAGTAGCAGGAACCACTGGCTCAACAAACCTCTTCAACAAGGACTTGTGGAACACGTTATGGATCTTAAATGTCCCTGGAAGAAGCAAACGAAAAGAAACAGGATTAATAATCTCCATGATCTTATAAGGTCCAATGAACCTAGGCTTAAATTTAGGAGATGCTACTCTCATAGGAATATTCTTTGAGGACAACCAGACCAAGTCCCCACTTTAAACCGAGGACCATGAGTCCTATGCCGGTTAGCAAACCGCTGGGCCTTCTCCTGAGAGAGGGACAACCTCTCCACTACCTGGTCCCAAATCTGTTGCATACGCTCAACAACAGAGTCAACACCTGGACAGACAGAATCTTCCGTCTGTCCTGAAGAAAATCGAGGGTGAAAACCAGAATTACAGAAAAACGGAGACATCAAAGTGGCAGAGCTAGCCCTATTATTAAGAGCAAACTCAGCCAAAGGCAAAAAAGAGACCCAGTCATCTTGATCAGCAGACACAAAGCATCTTAGATAAGTCTCTAATGTCTGGTTTGTTCTCTCAGTTTGACCATTGGTCTGAGGATGAAATGCTGAGGAGAAAGACAATTGAACACCCAGTTTAGAACAAAAAGTCCTCCAAAATCTGGAAACAAACTGGACTCCTCTGTCAGACACAATGTTCTCAGGAATGCCGTGTAAACGAACCACGTGCTGAAGAAACAACGGCACCAATTCAGAGGAGGAAGGCAACTTAGGTAATGGCACAAGATGTATCATTTTGGAAAACCTATCACAAATTACCCAGATGGTGGTCATTCTCTGAGAAACAGGAAGATCGGAAATGAAATCCATAGAGATATGGGTCCATGGTCTCTTGGGCACAGGCAATGGCATCAACAAACCACTAGAGCGAGAGCAAGGCTTGGAGCGAGAGCAAGTCCCGCAGGACTGCACAAATTCCCTGACATCGCGAGACAAGGTAGGCCACCAAAAGGACCGACTAACCAAGTCTCTGGTACCAAAAATTCCGGGATGCCCAGCCAATGCGGAACAATGAATCTCAGACATCACACTCTTTTTCCATTGGTCCGGGACAAACAATTTTCCAACAGGGCAGCGCTCGGGCCTATCCTCCTGACACCCCTCCAGAGCAAGTCTCAAATTGGGCGAGATGGCGGAAAGAACTACACCCTCTTTCAAAATAACAGAAGGATCAGATAACTCAGGAGAGTCCGCAAGGAAACTCCTCGAGAGGGCATCCGCCTTAACATTCTTAGTGCCAGGAAGAAAGGAAACCACAAAATTAAAACGTGTGAAAAACAAGGCCCCCCTGGCCTGTCTAGGATTCAGTCGCTTGGCAGATTCCAGATAGACCAGATTCTTATGGTCCGTAAGGACCACCACCTGATGTTTGGCTCCCTCCAGCCAATGTCTCCACTCTTCAAAAGCCCACTTCATGGCCAATAACTCCCGATTACCCACGTCATAATTACGTTCAGTAGGAGAAAATTTTCGAGAGAAAAAGGCACAAGGGTTACTTTTAGAGGTCTCTGGATCTTTTTGGGACAAAACGGCACCTGCCCCAATTTTAGAGGCATCAACCTCCACCTGAAATGGCAGAGAAACATCAGGCTGCCGTAGAACAGGAGCAGAAGTGAATCTCTGCTTAAGTTCCTGAAATGCAGAGACTGCCTCAGGAGGCCAATTCACCACATCAGAACCCTTTCTGGTCAAATCAGTTAATGGTTTAACAATAACCGAGAAATTACCAATAAATTTACGATAAAAATTGGCAAAACCCAAAAATCTCTGAAGAGCCTTTAATGAAGTAGGTTGGACCAATCACAGATGGCCTGAACCTTGACCGGGTCCATTTCAATAACAGATGGGGACAAAATGAATCCCAGAAATGAGATCTTCTGTACGCCAAAAAGACACTTTGATCCCTTCACATACAGAGCATTATCCCTCAAAATCTGGAACACAGTCCGAACATGTTTCACATGAGAGTCCCAGTCATTAGAAAAAATCAAGATATCATCCAAATAAACAATCAGAAATTTGTCCACAAAATCCCTGAAAATGTCATTCATGAAGGACTGGAAGACGGAAGGGGCATTAGTGAGCCCAAAGGGCATCACTAGGTACTCAAAATGCCCTTCAGGGGTATTGAATGCCGTCTTCCATTCCTCCCGTGCTTAATGCGAATAAGGTTATACGCCCCCCTGAGGTCAAGCTTGGTAAACCAAGTAGCGTTTTTCACCCTGGAAAACAGGTCAGAAATCAAGGGTAACGGGTATTGATATTTCACAGTAATATTGTTCAAGAGACGATAATCAATACACGGCCTTAATGAACCATCTTTTTTGGCCACAAAGAAAAAACCGGCACCTAAGGGTGAAGAGGATGGTCTGATATGACCCTTCTCCAATGATTCCTTGATATAAGACCGCATAGCGTCATGTTCAGGTACAGACAAGTTAAAAAGGCGACCTTTAGGGAATTTACTACCCGGCACTAATTCAATAGCGCAGTCATAGCTCCTATGGGGAGGTAAGGATGCAGATTTACTTTCGCTAAACACATCAGAAAAATCAAACAAAAAGTCAGGAACATCCTGAGCTTGGGGGGAGGCAGAAAAAACAGGAGTGTTGGCACTAACACATTGGCAGCCCCAACTGGTTACAGACACAGATTTCCAATCTAAAACAGGATTATGAGACTGTAACCAAGGGAAACCCAGCACGATAATGTCATGCAGATTATATAGAACCAAAAATTTGCAGCACTCCTGGTGATCAGGTTCAACCCTCATTATCACCTGAGTAGAAAACTGGGGTTTATTCTCAGCCAAAGGGGTAGAATCGATCCCCAGTAGGGGAATAGACTTCTGTAGGGGTATCAAGGGAAACCCACAACGTTTAGCAAAATCATAATCCATCAGGTTAATAGCTGCTCCAGAATCAACGAAAGCCTGAGCAGAAAATGAGGACAGAGAGCATATCAGAGTGACAGTTAATAAAAACTTAGTCTGAACACTACCCAAGACAACTGAGCGTGCAAAATGTCTTCCCGCTTAGGGCAGACTGAAATAGCATGAGAGGCATCACCACAGTAGAAACATAACCCATTGCGCTTTCGAAACTCATGACGCTGTGCCCCAGACACCACTCCATCACACTGCATGGGCTCAGCAGCTGGCTCACAAGGCAACACCACTCCACGCATACTTCTCCGCTCACGCAAACGTCTGTCAATTTGAATCGCTAATGACATAGAATCATTGAGACCAGAGGGGAAAGGGAATCCCACCATAACATCCTTTACATTATCCGACAGACCCTTCCGGAAAAGGGCCGCCAAAGCGTCGTCATTCCATTTGGTCAGGACTGCCCACCTACGGAATCTCTGACAGTATAACTCAGCGTCATCAAGCCCCTGATTTAATGCCAACAAGGCTTTTTCAGCTTGATCAGTGACATTAGGCTCATCGTACAATAACCCCAAAGCCTGAAAAAACGCATCAACATCACTCAAAACAGGATCCCCAGGTATCAGGGAAAAAGCCCAATCCTGAGGATCGCCGCGCAGGAGAGAGATGATAATTTGAACCTGCTGCGCTGCGTTTCCTGAGGACTTAGATTTTAAGGCAAAAAACAATTTACAATTATTTTTGAAATTCTGAAACTTAGCTCGATCCCCTAAAAACAAATCTGGCATGGGGATCCTAGGTTCCACAACAGGCAACCCAGCAAGATAGATAGCAATACTCCGAACCTCAGTGGCAAGCTGATCCACACGGCCAGACAACTGTGCAAACTCCATTGGGAGAAAAGATCCTCCCCAGCACCCAGAGATACAGAGGGAAAAAAAAAAAAAAAAAAATGCAACAAACAGAAAAATATCTCTGACAACTCTGACAACCTTTTTTCTATCACAATATTTTTTCCCTTCTGTGAGTACCATACAATTTTCAATTTTTAGGCCGGTGATACTGAGGGTCAGTAGCTGAGGAGTGCAGGTAAAAAAGGCAATACACCAGAGCAGTTGGAATCTATGGGATTGCAGTACCCTGACTAACCACCACAACTAGAGGCAGCCGTGGAGCGTTCCTACGTTGGTCCTAGACGCCTCGTCACAGCCTGAGAAACTAACTACACCTAAAGATAGAAATAGGAAAGCTATCTGCCCGGAGCAGAACCCCAAAGATAATAGAAAGCCCCCAAACATGTAATGGCGGTTAGACAAGAGGAAATACTGACACAGAAAGAAAATAGAATGAGCAAACGCTGGGGCCCAAACTATCTAAATAGAAAAGGACAGGAAGGGTACTTACTGCAATCCCAGAAAACCCTGAAAAACACCAACTCTACTAATTTCAAAATCACCTGAGATCACACGACCTCTACCACCTAAATTAGCTCTCTGGTGTAACAAAATCAAAACAGCAGCCACTGAAAAAACTGGAAAAAGCAAAAGAACAAAACTCAGTGGCTGAACTAAACTGAGAAGGCAGAAGCCCCGGAGGGGACCCAGAAGGCCCCCAAAGAAGTGCAGGACAAAATGCAAAAATATAGCAACAACACAAAAGAAGAAAAATTCTTATCTGGTAGCAGGAGATGCAGACACGACACAGCAGGCTACAAGGGAAACTGGAATGAAGGATTCAGACCAGAACAATTGATCACCGGCAACCCTGATGGGAAAATGACTCCCTTATATAAGACCAGTCAGTAACACCTGATTCCCAGTCCTCACAATCTTCACTAGTACCGCTTGTAACCACCAGAGGGAGCCTCTGCTCAGAACTCATCTCAAACCCATTCACAACATTCCTGGGCATGTGTATCTGTGATATTTCACCCATAATCCCCATACATAACAATAGTTATACACATATTCCTTTGAGAAATAGATGAATTATGTTCCTGGGCATGTGTATTTGTGATATTTCACCCATAATCCCCATACAGAACAGTAGTTATACACATATTCCTATGAGAAGTAGATGAAATATGTTCCTGGGCATGTGTATTTGTGATATTTCACCCATAATCCCCATACAGAACAATAGTTATAACCATATTCCGATGAGAATTAGATGAAATATGTTCCTGGGCATGTGCATTTGTGATATTTCACCCATAATCCCAATACAGAACAATAGTTATACACATATTCCTCTGAGAAGTAGATGAAATATGTTCCTGGGCTAGTGTTGAGCGATACTGCTCGATATCTAAAAATATCGGATCGGAATGGTATCGCCGATATCACTAAATATCGGCGATATCCGATTCCGATACCGGAAGTCCCATGTAAGTCTATGGGAACAAAATATCGCAACTAAAAAAAACCTTTATTTCTTTGTAAACACTAAATATACACACATAGAATACATATATATATATATATATATATATATATACATGTCATTGTGACATATATATATACATATATGTATAGTTTATACACTTCTACATAGTAAAATATCCTCTGATTCAATTGCCGGGTAAAGCCGGCTTCTGTGAAAAGACAGAAGCACCCGACATGAAATGACACTTGGTGTACATAGGGTTAACCATGTCTTTTCATGTCCTTTGCTATCTGATTTGCACAAACAATTACATCAGTCTATGTGTGAAAAATTTCACACCTGTAGGGGTTAATTAAAGGTGTAAATTCGTTGTAAAAAAACGGACTTTTTTGCTACGAATTTACACCTTTAATTAACCCCCACAGGTGTGAAATTTTGCACACATAGACTGATGTAATTGTTTGTGCAAATCAGATAGCAAAGGACATGAAAAGACATGGTTAACCCTATGTACACCAAGTGTCATTTTATGTCGGGTTCTGCATTTTCACAAAAGCCGTCAATTGAATTAGCGGCTATTATACTATGTAGAAGTGTATGAACTATAAATACAAATATATATATGTGTCACAAATTCAATGACATGTATATATATATATATATGAGGTGTAAAATTGTTTAAAAAAAATGCGTGGGCTCCCGCCCTATTTTCGCAACCAGACAGACAAAGCCAGCGAATGGGGGCAGATAATAATAGCCCAGAGAGGGACCATTATTTTTGGCCCCCCTGGCTACTAACATCTGCCCCCAGACACCCCAGAAAAGACAAATCTATAATTAGATTCGCACTTTCTGGCACTTTGCCAGTCTATTCCCATTGCCCTGTAGCGGTGGCAATGGGTTAATATGGGGTTAAAGCCAGATTGCAATTGAAAGGTGACCTTAAGCCAGGTTAATAATTGAGAGCTGTCAATTAGACAACTATCAATTATTAATCCTATTGCATGAAATAAAAATAAAACACACACACTTTAATTAAAAATCATTTTAATGAAATAAAGACACATGTTTTTGACCATCTTTTATTTGACTGCAAAAACCATTTCCTGTAATAAAAATAAAATAAAAAAGCAAAATTATTCTTACCTATCCCATGCACAGTCAGGTCCCACGGTGTAATCCTTCAGAAAGGGTTAATGTTTACTGCAGGGACCGCAGCTAATGCTGCAGCCTCACAGTAAACCCCAAATGAATGAGCTCCTCTCCTGGCTGACAGGAGAGGAAGTGGAAAGCTTAATTGATTGCTTTCCACTTTCACTTCAGGTCAGCCAGGGACACAATCAGTGATGTCAGAGGGAACTGATTAACAAAAATAGGGGTTCCCTTCGAATAAAAAATGGCGTCGTCCCCCCTATTTTTGTTAACCAGCCAGATGAAGCAGACCGCTGAGGCCTGGATTTTCAGGCTGTTAAGGAGCCAAGATCCATGGACCTTGCCAGCCTGATAATACCAGGCCACAGCAGTCTGCATATCTTGGCTGATTAACAAAAATAGGGGAATCCCTCGAAAAAAATTGGCGTGGGGTCCCCCCTATTTTTGTTAACCAGCCAGATGAAGCAGACCGCTGAGGCCTGGATTTTCAGGCTGTTAAGGAGCCAAGATCCATGGACCTTGCCAGCCTGATAATACCAGGCCACAGCAGTCTGCATATCTTGGCTGATTAACAAAAATAGGGGATCCCTCGAAAAAAATTGGCGTGGGGTCCCCCCTATTTTTGTTAACCAGCCAGATGAAGCAGACCGCTGAGGCCTGGTTTTTCAGGCTGGTAAGGATCCAATATCCATGGACCTTGCAAGCCTGATAATACCAGGCCACAGCAGTCTGCTTAGCTTGGCTGGTTAACAAAAATAGGGGATCCCCTCGAAAAAAAAACGGCGTAGGGGTCCCCCTATTTTTGTTAACCAGCCAAGTAAAATGCAGACTGCTGCGGCCTGGTATTAAAAGACTGTCAAGGCCCATGGATTTTGGCCCTCAACAGCCTGATAATACCAGGCTACAGCAGCCCCACATTTGGCGCATCAAAAGATGTGCCAATTGTGGCACTTTACCCGGCTCTTCCCACTTGCCCTGTAGCGGTGGCAAGTGGGGTAATAAGGGGTTAATGTCACCGTTGATTGCATGGTGACAATAAGCCCGGTTAATAATGGAGAGGTGTCAATAAGACACCGATCCATTATTAATCCCAAAGTTATTAAATGTATAAAAAAAAGACAAAGCAAGAAAAAGGTCTTTTAATGAAATAAAAGAGACAACACAGTTTTCATTAATTTTATTATACACTCATTCCTGCGACGCCATCGATCTCCTGTAAAAAAAGAAAAAAAACAAACCAACAGTATACCACCTGTCCGACGCAGTCTATAGTAATGACAGTCCCACGACGATCCAGCTCTGCTACATCGCAATGACAGGCAGAGCCTGTCATCGCAACGCAGCACAGCTGATTACCTGCTTCCCCGGCGGTGACGTCATCGGACTGACTGCTTTACGGCCGGGATTACCCAGCAGTCACTGCAGTTATCGCGAGAAACTGCATGTGACCGCCGGGGAAAGATGATGGCGGCCATGAAGCAGTCCAGCCCGTGACCGCCGGAGATCTTCTGCCAGGTAAGTGCCGCTGACTCCTGACAGACCCGACCGACGGAGCTGTCAATTAGACAACTATCAATTATTAATCCTATTGCATGAAATAAAAATAAAACACACACACTTTAATTAAAAATCATTTTAATGAAATAAAGACACATGTGTCACGCTGTATAGCAGATATATATATGTGATGTCAGTAATCTATATCAAAAGGGCAACATACTATATAACATGCGCATAGATATATGATAACATAGAATTACCTGACAGAATGTCCAGTGGGTCAATACTGAATCCGTTATACGCTGTCTCCGGCTAGAGGGTGACCGGGGTCTATGCTGACCCTAAACTGGGGTCCTGACTAATCCCTCTACCTGGAGTACTGTTAAAGGTACAGAGGTCCAGGCCACCAGCGTAAACCCTGTCTCCTATCAATCCCTGCCAACTGTAATCTAGTCCTAAGAAGGACCCTGATTACCACCAAAGGGAATGAACAGGTAACGGTTAATGAACAGAAAGACATACAAGAAAGACAAGAAATAAAGTAAATAAAGTCTTACATACAACACTCACACACAGTAGGAACACCTAAGGTCTCAGAGATAAACTATAAGCTATAAGAGTAAAAACAACTAAGGAGCTCTTAGCTTAAGTATTCTCAGAACCGCTCCAGTCTGCTAGACTACATAAAGGCTTTCACCGGCATCTAACACCCAGACTGGCAGGGATATAAAGGAAGCTAATTAGAACATAATCAAAAGCAGCCGGGCGAGGCTGGACCTAGTCTTAGCAAAGAGCTAGGTAAAATTAACTCTCTCATTACCAAACACAAAGAAACAGCAGCTCAGCTGTGAGAAGTCAGAATGTGCAATCGCGACGATCTTCGTGGCGATGCACCCATGACAGTACCCCCCCTTCTACGAGGGGCCTCCGGACCCTCATGACCAGGTCTGTCCGGGTAAGTTGTGTGAAAGGTCCGAACCAATCGATCTGCGTTAGCATCAGACGCAGGGACCCACGTCCTCTCCTCAGGACCATACCCCCTCCAATGAACTAAGTACTGAGGGGATCGGCGACTGAGACGTGAGTCAATGATTTTCGACCCATGAAATTCCACGTTATCATTGACTACCACTGAAGGAGGAGGTAGAGGTGACGGTATGACTGGTGCCACATACTTTTTAAGTAATGACTTGTGAAACACATTATGAATTTTAAACGTAGGAGGGAGGTCCAGACGAAATGCCACAGGATTAATTATGGAACTGATCCTGTACGGCCCGATGAATCTGGGACCCAACCTCCAGGAGGAAACTTTAAGTTTTATATTCCTGGTAGACAACCAAACCAGATCGTTCACCTTCAGATCTAGACCAGAAACTCTCCTCCTATCAGCCATCCGTTTGTAACGGTTCCCCGTAACCTTCAGTCTTAAGCGATCTGGAACTATCAGTCTCCCTGGAAGTCCCACAGGGGCGTCCCCCTGAGCCCCCAATACCTCCCCCTCAAGCTCAGAGCATACAGCTGACACTACAACTCCCTCCTGAGGAATAGGAACCGGATCATCCGTCTTCCCGGCCCCTGGGAAAGTACGAGATAAGGCATCAGGAAGCAACTTTATTGAGCAGTCATATGCGCGATGAGGAGGTAACTCTTTACACCCCTCCTCTGAGAACATCTCCCCAAAGTCCTCCAGAAAAGGAGGCAAAGTCCTAGGCACAACCGCACCGATGACCGTGCTCATGCAGTTATTCCTGCAAAATTCACCCCACTGGCTTATCTTTCTGGATTGCCAATCAATCACTGGGTTATGTTTAGCCAACCAAGGAAGTCCCAACACAATAGGAGTAGGTAGACCCTCCAACACATAACAAGACAATTGCTCTTTATGTATTGCCCCTACTCGAAGATCTATGTTATGAACAGCTTGTACCAAGCTACCTTGACCGAGAGGTCTAGAATCAATAGAGACTATAGGGACTGGTTTGGCCAATACACTCAGTTGCATACCATGCACCTGGGCAAACCGAGCGTCCACCAGATTAGCCCCGGACCCACTATCAAGAAAACCAGAAATCCTCTCAGTTCTAGTACCAATCACCACCTCCGCAGGCACGAGAAACTGAGAGGGATTTGGGGACGAAATACACACTCCCAGGTTAATTCCTTTGCTCAAAGAGGCCCGGGATGGACACCCCCCAACAAAATGTCCCTCTCTCCCGCAAAAGAAACACCTTCTAGTCTTGCGGTGCACCGCCGATTCCCTCCTACAAAATGATGTCCCTCCCAACTGCATGGGCTCCTCAGAACAGACCAGGGGAACCTCAGTATAAGGGACTTTAGTAGTAGGTGGAGTCATCACGGGAGGCGGAGTTACCTCGCGTCTTCCCCGAAGTCGTCTATCAATGCGAATAGCGAGGGCCATAGCAGCCTCCAGTGATGGAGGAGAATCATACTGAGCCAACACATCTTTTAATTTGTCAGACAACCCTTGACAAAACTGGCTCCTAAGAGCTGGGTCATTCCACTGAGTATCTGTTGCCCATCTACGGAACTCAGAAGAATATTCCTCCGCTGGACGATTTCCTTGACCTATTTTACGTAACTTTGTTTCAGCAAGGGAGACTCGATCCGGATCATCATATACCAGACCCAGGGCAGTAAAAAATCGATCCACTGACTGGAGATCTGGGGAGCCTGGAGGAATAGAGAACGCCCAAGATTGAGGGTCCCCTTGTAAGAGGAGATAACAATTCCCACCCTCTGCTCTTCACTCCCAGATGACCGAGGCCGCAGCCGAAAGTACAATTTACATGCCTCCCGGAAGGTAAAAAAATTTGTCCCGCCCACCAGTGAACCTGTCCGGGAGAGCAACCTTAGGTTCAGATCTGGTTTGCTCCGGGGGGGACAAAACCTTGGACTTAATGTCTGCAAACTCCATGGACAACCCCTGCAACTGCCGGGCCAGCTGGGCTACTGGATCCATGACAGCTGGGGAGAATCTTTAGTATGGCCGGTGAAAATGTCACGCTGTATAGCAGATATATATATGTGATGTCAGTAATCTATATCAAAAGGGCAACATACTATATAACATGCGCATAGATATATGATAACATAGAATTACCTGACAGAATGTCCAGTGGGTCAATACTGAATCCGTTATACGCTGTCTCCGGCTAGAGGGTGACCGGGGTCTATGCTGACCCTAAACTGGGGTCCTGACTAATCCCTCTACCTGGAGGTACTGTTAAAGGTACAGAGGTCCAGGCCACCAGCGTAAACCCTGTCTCCTATCAATCCCTGCCAACTGTAATCTAGTCCTAAGAAGGACCCTGATTACCACCAAAGGGAATGAACAGGTAACGGTTAATGAACAGAAAGACATACAAGAAAGACAAGAAATAAAGTAAATAAAGTCTTACATACAACACTCACACACAGTAGGAACACCTAAGGTCTCAGAGATAAACTATAAGCTATAAGAGTAAAAACAACTAAGGAGCTCTTAGCTTAAGTATTCTCAGAACCGATCCAGTCTGCTAGACTACATGAATGCTTTCACCGGCGTCTAACACCCAGACTGGCAGGAATATAAAGGAAACTAATTAGAACATAATCAAAAGCAGCCGGGCGAGGCTGGACCTAGTCTTAGCAAAGAGCTAGGTAAAATTAACTCTCTCATTACCAAACACAAAGAAACAGCAGCTCAGCTGTGAGAAGTCAGAATGTGCAATCGCGACGATCTTCGTGGCGATGCACCCATGACAACATGTTTTTGACCATCTTTTATTTGACTGCAAAAACCATTTCCTGTAATAAAAATAAAATAAAAAAGCAAAATTATTCTTACCTATCCCATGCACAGTCAGGTCCCACGGTGTAATCCTTCAGAAAGGGTTAATGTTTACTGCAGGGACCGCAGCTAATGCTGCAGCCTCACAGTAAACCCCCAAATGAATGAGCTCCTCTCCTGGCTGACAGGAGAGGAAGTGGAAAGCTTAATTGATTGCTTTCCACTTTCACTTCAGGTCAGCCAGGGACACAATCAGTGACGTCAGAGGGAACTGATTAACAAAAATAGGGGTTCCCTTCGAATAAAAAATGGCGTCGGGTCCCCCTATTTTTGTTAACCAGCCAGATGAAGCAGACCGCTGAGGCCTGGATTTTCAGGCTGTTAAGGAGCCAAGATCCATGGACCTTGCCAGCCTGATAATACCAGGCCACAGCAGTCTGCATATCTTGGCTGATTAACAAAAATAGGGGAATCCCTCGAAAAAAATTGGCGTGGGGTCCCCCCTATTTTTGTTAACCAGCCAGATGAAGCAGACCGCTGAGGCCTGGATTTTCAAGCTGTTAAGGAGCCAAGATCCATGGACCTTGCCAGCCTGATAATACCAGGCCACAGCAGTCTGCATATCTTGGCTGATTAACAAAAATAGGGGATCCCCTCGAAAAAAATTGGCGTGGGGTACCCCCTATTTTTGTTAACCAGCCAGATGAAGCAGACCGCTGAGGCCTGGTTTTTCAGGCTGGTAAGGATCCAATATCCATGGACCTTGCAAGCCTGATAATACCAGGCCACAGCAGTCTGCTTAGCTTGGCTGGTTAACAAAAATAGGGGATCCCCTCAAAAAAAAAATCGGCGTAGGGGTCCCCCAAATTTTTGTTAACCAGCCAAGTAAAATGCAGACTGCTGCGGCCTGGTATTAAAAGACTGTCAAGGCCCATGGATTTTGGCCCTCAACAGCCTGATAATACCAGGCTACAGCAGCCCCACATTTGGCGCATCAAAAGATGTGCCAATTGTGGCACTTTACCCGGCTCTTCCCACTGCCCTGTAGCGGTGGCAAGTGGGGTAATAAGGGGTTAATGTCACCGTTGATTACACGGTGACAATAAGCCCGGTTAATAATGGAGAGGCGTCAATAAGACACCGATCCATTATAAATCCCAAAGTTATTAAATGTATAAAAAAAAGACAAAGCAAGAAAAAAGTCTTTTAATGAAATAAAAGAGACAACACAGTTTTCATTAATTTTATTATACACTCATTCCTGCGACGCCATCGATCTCCTGTAAAAAAAGGAAAAAAAACAAACCAACAGTATACCACCTGTCCGACGCAGTCCATAGTAACGACAGTCCCACGACGATCCAGCTCTGCTACATCGCAATGACAGGCAGAGCCTGTCATCGCGACGCAGCACAGCTGATTACCTGCTTCCCCGGCGGTGACGTCATCGGACTGACTGCTTTACGGCCGGGATTACCCAGCAGTCACTGCAGTTATCGCGAGAAACTGCATGTGACCGCCGGGGAAAGATGATGGCGGCCATGAAGCAGTCCAGGCCGTGACCGCCGGAGATCTTCTGCCGGGTAAGTGCCGCTGACTCCTGACAGACCCGACCGACGGACACTGACAGTGACAGTGACAATCCCGATTCCGGTATCCGATAAGACGAAAATATCGGAACTAAGTATCGAAAGGCAAATAGAGCTAATATCGGCCGATACCCGATACTTGCGGTATCGTATCGCTCAACACTAATCTCCAGGAGTGAGTAACCCCGATATTCTACACATAACCCCAAATAGTTGCAATCTTTTTTCCCTGGTTCTATTATTAAACTTTAATTCCATTGTATTCCCTCTGATTTCTTTCTATACTTCAGGTCAAGAGTTAAAAACTGCAGTTTCTTCTAATCCAGTATCAAGGGCAGAAGTCATTTCCTGGTCTGCATTTGAAAAATGTGCTGCCATCTAGTGGTCAAGTCTAGCATTGCAGCCCATCATCCCATATTCCCATCATCCCAATATGCAGTTTAGTACGTCCCCACCCTTTGCGCCTTCAGAGCCGCCACATGTTCCGCTGCTGTCGGATGTTCAGGAGAGTGTTGACTGCAGAGTATTCTGCTCAGTGGCGTAGTGTGGGGGGCGGGGGTAGCGGTCCGCCCCAGGCGGCACGTGTGTGTGGGGGCGGCGCAGCAGCAGCAGCAATTCCATACCCCAACAGTCCCGATTCTAACCCCTCCCACCGCCCGCTGGCTCGGTCAGGACACTATGTGTCCTGCAGTGAGAAGTCGCCACGCCCCCATGCACCCCTTCCTTGCCCTCCCAACTTCGCACAGCCTGCATTTGCCATTGCTGTGCTGTCCTTTGTAAAGGTTCTACCAGGACCTGTGATGAGGTCACAGGAGGGGAGGAGTTAGGTGTCACATGATCAGGCCCCTGTGTGTAAGAAGCTGCTGTACTGGTCGTCATGGTGCTGGATGATGATAAGTTTATATGTGGGATCATAAGGGGTTTACAGTGTGGATGTAGCTGAGCTGTGTGTGCATGAGGTGTACGGAGCGGAGCCGTGTGTACGAGGTGTACGGAGCGGAGCCGTGTGTGTACGGAGCGGAGGTGTACGGAGCGGAGCCGTGTGTACGAGGTGTACGGAGCAAAGCCGTGTGTGTACGAGGTGTACGGAGCGGAGGTGTACGGAGCGGAGCCGTGTGTGTACGAGGTGTACGGAGCGGAGCCGTGTGTACGAGGTGTACGGAGCGGAGCCGTGTGTGTACGAGGTGTACGGAGCAAAGCCGTGTGTGTACGAGATGTACGGAGCAAAGCCGTGTGTGTACGAGGTGTACGGAGCGGAGGTGTACGGAGCGGAGCCGTGTGTGTACGAGGTGTACGGAGCAAAGCCGTGTGTGTACGAGGTGTACGGAGCAAAGCCGTGTGTGTACGAGGTGTACGGAGCAAAGCCGTGTGTGTACGAGGTGTACGGAGCAAAGCCATGTGTGTACGAGGTGTACGGAGCAAAGCCGTGTGTGTACGAGGTGTACGGAGCAAAGCCGTGTGTGTACGAGGTGTACGGAGCGGAGGTGTACGGAGCGGAGCCGTGTGTGTACGAGGTGTACGGAGCAAAGCCGTGTGTGTTCGAGGTGTACGGAGCAAAGCCGTGTGTGTACGAGGTGTACGGAGCGGAGCCGTGTGTGTACGAGGTGTATGGAGCGAAGCCTTGTGCGTGTGAGGTGTGTGGAGCGGAGCCGTGTGTGTATAGGGCCACAAAGAGCGGAGCCGCGCATGTACAAGGGTCCTGTTACTTGCGTGATCTGTGTGCTTGGTGGCTGCAGGGGGGAAGGAGGGGTGCTATTATGTGCATGGGTCTGCGTGGGGACGGAGCGAATGCTGTTATCTGTGTAGGGCTGGGTCCCTGTCCCGCTGTCCTGGCCGGGAGGTTTACTTTCCCGCATTAGAATCGTACATGCGGAAACCCGGGGACCTCCCACACGTTCTGGCAGCCACATGTCACGTTCCACCGGAGGTGACGTGCTGTAAGTCAGCTGAACGCTGGAAATGACTGCTGACCTCATTTCCGGCGGTCAGCTTACAGCAGCAGGTACTGTAACTCGTTCTCAGGAGAGTCTTCAGAACGGCGACGCATCAAGCCACTGGATCTGTTGGACCGCTGCATACAATACCCGACTCTCACTGAGCGAGACAAGCAGGATGTGGGGATCTCAACATGGGATCTGTTCAACAGATGAAGAGATCCCCAGATCCTGCCTGTCTCGCTCAGTGAGAGCCGGGTATTGAATGGAGCGCCTCATAGCTGGTGAGATCCCTACATCCTGGGGAAATGAGGTCAGCGATGGAACGTGACTTGTGGCTGCCAGAATGTGTGGGAGGTCCCCGGGGTTTCCGTATGTACGATTCTAATGCGGAAAGTAAACCGCCTGGCCGGGACAGCGGACAGGGTCCCGAAATCGGGACTGTCCCGCTGAAACCGGGACGGTTGAGAGGTATGTGTTTATAATTATTGTTTATGAAACAGTGTGATCAGCAGTGCTAAGTGGGTGTGGTCAGGGCGTGGATATGGGTGTGACCAGTGAAATGGGTGTGGCTAGGGGTGTGGCCTAAAATTTGCCGCCCCGGGCACCACAAACAGTTGCTACGCCACTGATTCTGCTGTATCGGAGCCTTGAAACATCGCGGACACTAAAGGGTTATCATTGAGTGTTTTCCGGTGACATCCGGCGCCTCCGGTGTGCAGGGACGGAGGGTATTAAGGAGGATGCAGTGTCAGATCGGGCGATCTGCTCGTGTTCACTGTATCCGTTCTCTAGCACAAGCTCCGGGATATAAATAGTATACAGATAATGCCGGTAACAAAGAAATTGGATACAAAATCTTCGTAATAAAGACGCATATCACGAGCAGCAGGCGGCACCAATCTGTGGAGCAAAGAGTTAATGAAATTAAACATTAAGATGAGGAGGGACGAGATCACGAGTGAACGCAGCAGAGCAATGAAAGTGTTAACAGCCTATCAGCCCCCAAGAGCAGAACACAGGAGAGCCGGCACTAGGACCCTGTGGGTGAGGATGTGGTGACCGATCATCCGTCAGTAGTTACAGGACACCCCGATATAGTGCTGCATAGTCATATAATATCCTCCATAGCGCTGGACACTCATCGGAATTCAGTGATAAAACCAATGATCGAGAGCAGATGGAGGCTTCAGCATATTCTGCACCGAATCCCGATCACACTTCTGTTTCCATTCGAGCACCAGGACATTGTAGCCTTTCATGTTAGATGTGGGCGGCTCTGATAAGAGCCTTTGGGGGGTGAGGATGAGGCAGAGAATATGATTAACCTCCGAAGCCGTAGAGAGTGCGGCCCTGGCGCTTGAGCGCGTACACCACGTCCATAGCGGTGACGGTCTTCCTCTTGGCGTGCTCGGTGTAGGTGACGGCGTCACGGATCACGTTCTCCAGGAAGACTTTCAGGACGCCCGAGTCTCCTCATAGATGAGGCCGGAGATGCGCTTCACGCCTCCTCTGCGAGCGAGACGGCGGATGGCAGGCTTGGTGATGCCCTGGATGTTATCACGGAGCACCTTCCTGTGCCGCTTGGCGCCGCCCTTCCCGAGACCTTTTCCTCCTTTACCGCGACCAGACATCTTCCAAATAGTCAGTAGAAAACTAATAAATGAACTGTACAGCGTCTCCTTTATGTAGCGGGAGGGTGGACCAGAGAGGGAACTAGAGGCGTGTCTTACACAGAAGCTTCATTAGCTCCTCCCACTGCTGCTGATTGGCTGAACACAGAACTGTTAGTGAGTTTGAATTTCCCGCTCATTGTCCAGTTCCTTCAGTTCTTTCCAGCTCCTAATGTGATTGTGAAGAGACGTGTCCCAAATACAGTCTAGAGAGAAAATCCACAGATCAGAAGAGTCTTTATCTATCACCTTTACAGATCACGGTGAAGTAATGTAATCATTGTCTATAATACCAAAAAGAAACCACAAATAATCAGACCTCATCACATATCCGAGGAGCAAGAGTGTATGAAAAAAGAAATCACTGAGTGCGGTGCGCTTCCTACAGAATTAACCAGATCACTGCTGAAAATGCTCTGAAATAACCGACCTCCGCCCCTGCCAAGTATGGAGACTGTCATCAGGTCTCTCACCACTGCCATCACTCTGCGGCTATGTGCTGGTGACCAGATGTAGAGGTCCGGGCTGTGCAGCCGCAGGGACTCATGGTCACAGCACTACCGTATATAAACGGCGGTAACATGCAGCTGAGAACCCGTTGGTGACGCAGAGGATAACAGGAGAGATCAGCGCGGTAATAGAGCGAGCAGTGCAGCGGGAGCTCTTATCTCACTACACAGTATATATCACTGGGGAGGTAGGAAACGCTCACTGCAGCTGTGGGAATGGCGACCTTCCGCTCCGTCCAAAGCGCCAGATCTCCGCACCGTGGAAACACACCCTAATGCTCACAGTTATCACTAATCTCTACTAGACTGCAGGAATAAACTACTGTGGAGATGATCGGGGCTATATGGAGGGATCTGTAAAGTAGATGAATTAGTCTGCCCTGATATAATGTGAGGGAAATATCCTATGAGCGACACATTGCCCACAATACTGATCATAAAGAAATCTGCAAACAAAATGTAATGTCTCCGGGTCAGACACACGGGGCACAGCACGAGGCTAACCAACTTCAGCTCCGAATAGGAAACTGAACGAATAAGAAACCAACTTCAGCCTCATGGGCACAGCACAGTATGTGAAGAATCTGACTTCTCTTTTTAATATCTTATAGCGACTTTTAGCTGCGTTTTACAGTAACAGCAAAGCGTATGAGATTTCAGAAATCTCATATACACATTGTTTTTTTGACATCAGCGTTTTGTGCTTTGCATGCTTTTTTCTCACTTCTTTCAACGTCTTTTCAGCATTTTTAACCAATTGACTTGAATGGGTGGTGAAAAAAATCGCTGAAAAAAGTCTAGTGTAAACGTACCCTTAATACAGAGATCAAAGTTGCTGGGCTTTGTAGTGCATATGGTGGATACTGCTCTCCAGAGGTTCCTGTATGTAAAGAAGACATGCGACCCCACTAATCACGCATCACCGTGAGACCAAGTGTTACATTAAGACAAAGAATGGAAGCAGCCGTCAGCTCCTGAGCGGGAAATTCAAATCCGTTAGTAAGCCAATCAGCACCAAGTTACAGGATAATAGCTCCGCCTACATGCTGCAGATTATATTAACTCCAACATCTGATCAGGGTTAACCCCTTAGTGTCACTGCTGTCGGCGCCATTCCCACAGCTGCAGTGAGCGTTTCCTACCTCCCCAGTGATATATACCGTGTAGTGAGATAAGAGCTCCCGCTGCACTGCTCGCTCTATTACCGCGCTGATCTCTCCTGCTATCCCCTGTCTCACCACCGGATCTCAGCTGCATGTTACCGCCGTTTATATACGGTAGTGCTGTGACCATAGAGTCCCTGTGGCTGCACAGCCCGGACCTCTACGTCTGATCATCGAGCACATAGCCGCAGAGTGATGGCAGTGGAAATGATGACAGTCTATATACTTGGCAGGGCAGAGAGCTCCGATCATAAATCTGATTAAGATGAAGTCTCCCCGGGGATGAGCGGCCTCCGTGCTGTCAGTGCAGCTGCCGGAGATGGGAAGATATCCGCGGCTGGCATCAGGAACACAGAGGAGTTCTTGGTTTTCCATCATTGTTTAACACATTGTTCGTTTGCTTTTTTTCCAATTGTAGAGAAGCCGCGGAAGCATATGGGCAGCAGTAAGAGGAGTCTGACGTGTGTAGTCTGTCCCCAGGTCCCAACTCTACAGCAATGTCATCCGTGATGTGGGGAAAGGAATCATCGCCTGAAGACTAAGAAAAATGCTCGGGCTGATCTGCCATAATTCTGCCGCTAGTAATGGTGACTCCAATCATAGCAACAATGTCCCTGGTGCCGAGAATATAAAGACCTGTAGGAGGAGGTTACTATTCTCCCTGGAAACCTGAGATCTGTGATTATTGATCTCTGTGATATCCGTAGTTGTCACAGCCTGGGACGAGTCTGTCACATACTCCTGCCATATACTGGCGTCCTATCTGCTCCCTCCTCTCTTTGTGCTGCCCCTGTCTTCCCCTCTGGAGCTGGCACCGCTGATATCAGCTCATGCTGTTTGCTCTTATCTATTCTGTGGCTGATAAACTCTGTGTTCTGTGCGGGTACAGCTGCCCCCAGACCGGACTGCTCAGATTACAGCGATCTCCGCTATTGGCCGGTAATAATCAGAAGGACAAAAAAAGTGATTGAGCGGGAAATTCAAAACCATCAACGGATCTGTGATCAGCCAATGAGAGAGAGATCCGCAGGCGCCGACCAATACCAGAGCCGAGTATTCCCTCCTGCGTTTAACTCCTTAGTGACCGTGTGCCTGCTGATTGACCCCTCGTGCCGTCTCTTTGTGCAGCCGCTCTGATATCGGGAGATGCTGTTGGCGCTTACTGGTCCATTATGTGGCAGGTGATGCATATGACACGCGGGTGTTGGGGACGGGGCCGCACATGGATCCATCGCTACACTCCATACTCCTGTTTACTGCAGAGCTGAAATCAGACTACAGCGAGGTGAATGACCGGATTCTGATACATGAGATTTTCAGGATCAGACACGTGCGGGTGACAGGAGACAGCGAGTGTTCACTTCACAGGAAATCTCGCCATTTCATGCAGCTGGAGAGATGGTCGCCGTGTGATGGCTCCTGGTAACTAAACAAGGCTGGAATTGAGTCTCCTGCATGGGGGGGAAGCAGATATATAACGTCTGGATATACTTACAACTGCATAATCCGGAATATCTGCACGCAGCTAATTGCGGACTAAGCAGCGCCAGATATCACTGAGCACAAGAGGATGAGGAGGGAGAGAAAAGGGTCAGGAATGAGCTCATCTTGTGGGAGGATTTGGTGGCTCTGAAAAGAGCCTTTGTGTTGTCCTCGGTGCCGGGTGGATCTAAGCTCTCTCCCCACGGATCCTGCGAGCCAGCTGGATGTCTTTGGGCATGATGGTGACCCTCTTGGCGTGGATGGCGCACAGGTTGGTATCCTCGAACAGTCCCACCAGAAAGCCTCGCTGGCCTCCTGCAGGGCCATCACCGCCGAGCTCTGGAAGCGCAGATCAGTCTTGAAGTCCTGGGCGATCTCCCTCACCAGCCGCTGGAAGGGAAGCTTACGGATCAGCAGCTCGGTGGACTTCTGATAGCGGCGGATCTCACGGAGAGCGACTGTCCCTGGCCGGTAACGATGCGGCTTCTTCACTCCACCGGTTGCGGGAGCGCTCTTCCTGGCGGCCTTGGTGGCCAGCTGCTTGCGGGGAGCTTTCCCTCCGGTGGATTTACGGGCGGTCTGCTTAGTTCTGGCCATAGCGCTGTACAGAAGAGAACAGATGTGATGTGAGGAGCGGCGGGAGCAGGGTATTTATTCTCGAGCGCGCCTCCTCATTGGTCTCTGTAGAACACGCCCCCTGCACTCCATTCGTTCTTTCATTTAAAACAAAAACGATAATGAGACCAACAAACACCTGATCTGTTTGACCAATCATCACTCAGAGGCCGCTCCGCCTCCCGCCCAGTGACCCCGCCCCCTGCTATCCCCTCCTCCTCCATGTTGCGGCTCTCAGCAGTTCACATTTCCCGCTGTTGGGTGATATTATGTACACGAGGTTCTGCAGCAGCGGCCACTGGTGTAACTGCACCTTTATATCCCCGTACACAGCGCTGTACAGAAGATCTCCCATATTATCACTAGATCACACTCTCCCCCTCCATGAGATCACTGCTCCCCCACATTCAACTGCGGGAACTGAGCAGCTCCTAAGTGATATAATGTACAGCCCCAGTACACGGCGTGATAGCGCTGATGTATAGAAAAGCGCCCGGGGAACTGATCATACAGCTCTGTAGGGACAAGGTGACACTGATCATACAGCTCTGTGGTGACAAGAACGGTGGCATCATGATCATTAGACAAGCCTCTGCTCGAGGGACAAGGTGGTGGATCATACAGCTCTGTAGGGACAAGTGGCACTGACATACAGCTCTGCAGGGACAAGGTGGTGCATGATCATACAGCTCTGTAGGGACAGGTGGTGGCACTGATCATACAGCTCTGAGGACAGTGGTGCACTGATCATACAGCTCTGAGGGACAAGGTGGTGGCACTGATCATACAGCTCTGTAAGGACAAGGTGGTGGCACTGATCATACAGCTCTGAGGGGAACAAGGTGGTGGCACTGATCATACAGCTCTGCAGGGACAAGGTGGGGCACTGATCATAACAGCTTCTGTAGGGACAAGGTGGTGGCACTGATCATACAGCTCTATAGGGACAAGGTGGTGGCACTGATCATACAGCTCTGTAGGGACAAGGTGGTGGCACTGATCATACAGCTCTGTAAAGGAACAAGGTGGTGGCACTGATCATACAGCTCTGTAGGGACAAGGTGGAGGCACTGATCATACAGCTCTGTAGGGACAAGGTGGAGGCACTGATCATACAGCTCTGTAGGGACAAGGTGGTGGCACTGATCATACAGCTCTGCAGGGACAAGGTGGTGGCACTGATCATACAGCTTTGCAGGGACAAGGTGGTGGCACTGATCATACAGCTTTGCAGGAACAAGGTGGTGGCACTGATCATACAGCTCTGTAGGGACAAGGTGGTGGCTCTGATAAGAGCCTTTGGGGTAGGAGGATGGAGCTTCTCGGCTTATTTCTTGGCTTTAGCCCCTTCTTAGCCGGACTCTTGGCAGCTTTGGGTTTGGCCGCCTTCTTAGCCGGACTCTTCGTCACCTTCTTGGGCTTCGGAGCGGCCTTCGGCTTTTTGGGGCTCTTGGCTGCCTTTTTAGCCGCGGCTGCTGCGGGCTTCTTGGCCTTTTTCGGGCTCTTCTTGGCCGTGGTTGGAGCTTTCTTGGGCTTCTTTGGAGATTTCGCTGCTTTCTTGGCTGCTGGTTTCTTGGCCGCAGCCGCCGGCTTCTTCTTGGCCGTCTTCTCCTTAGTCTCCTGCTTCTTATTCATCTTGAATGACCCGGAGGCGCCGCTGCCCTTCACCTGGAGGAGGGCGCCCTTGGTGACCAGAGCCCTGACGGCCAGCTTCAGACGGCTGTTATTCTTCTCCACATCGTACCCTCCGGCAGACAGCGCCTTCTTCAGGGCGGCCAGAGACACCCCGCTGCGCTCCTTAGAGGCGGACACGGCTTTCACGATCAGCTCGGACACGCTGGGACCGGAGGATTTTTTGCTCTTCTTGGCGCCCCCTGAGGCGGATTTCTTCGGCTGCTTCTTCGCTTTGGCGGCAGGTTCTGCGGGAGGAGCGGCGGCTGGTGCGGTCTCTGCCATCTTGTGGTGAGGACTGGAAAATACACAATAATCTCCTGGATGGAAAACACTGAGGCTGAAGCTGGAGGCGCCTCATATATGTACAGTCACCCTGCACACTGATTGGCTGCCGAGCTGCGTGTTGCTGAGCATCTATTGGCTGACCATGTTCACAGGCCCCGCCTCCTCCAGCTGAGCCTGAGATGAGCTGAGCCTCCGCTCTCCCCTTGTGCTTCCCTGCCCGGGATAAAGCCCTTTACCGGCTAACACCGGACAGCAGAGCGCGCTCTCTCAGTCGCTTCTCCTTCTCCAACATCTCCACTGACCATAGGATCCAGTCTCTAGCAGAGATGACGGGAAAGAGCAGAGAGTTGGTCCCGGAATCATCGCCTCCGTCTTCCCGATCTGCTCATCACTCTGAATCCGGGAAGATAACACTGCTGCGGGAGCTCGTTCCTCCTATTCCCGGCTCTAGTCACCATCACTGGGATCTATACTACAAAGTCTATCGTGTAGGAAGCTGATTGTACCATGTGGGGAGGACCTGGAGCTGCTGAGAGCCCAGAAGGGTAACACAGGCGATGGCCTCCGCTGACTGCCACCTCCTGACCCGTGATACAAATATACCCCGTATGTGCAGAGTATTGGGGGTGAGCACGGATTCCCCATCAGTAGTGACACACATAGGTGGCTGATTGCTGTCACCTGCCTCATGTCGTGTAAGTATTAACCATTGTCAAGCTGTGACGGCTGCGGCTGTAATGGAGGGAAGAGCTCTGATAAGGCGGCAGCCTCACAATGCGACTCACTCCACAACCAAACATATAAACTTCTCCAGTGATAACTGTGAAATATTAATGAATTTCTGTGACCGCTCAATAATGCGCAAAAGGGGAAATATTGGGAGAGAAGCAGACACACAATGAAGGTATATATAGAGCAGTGTGTACAGTATATAGAGCAGTGTGTACAGTGTATAGAGCAGTGTGTACAGTGTATAGAGCAGTGTGTACAGTGTATAGAGCAGTGTGTACAGTGTATAGAGCATTGTGTACAGTGTATAAAGCAGTGTGTACAGTGTATAGAGCAGTGTGTACAGTGTATAGAGCAGTGTATACAGTGTATAGTGTAGTGTGTACAGTGTATAGAGCAGTGTGTACAGTATATAGAGCAGTGTGTACAGTGTATAGAGCAGTGTGTACAGTGTATAGAGCAGTGTGTACAGTATATAGAGCAGTGTGTACAGTGTATAGAGCAGTGTGTACAGTGTATAGAGCATTGTGTACAGTATATAGAGCAGTGTGTACAGTATATAGAGCATTGTGTACAGTATATAGAGCAGTGTGTACAGTATATAGAGCAGTGTATATAGTGTATAGAGCAGTGTGTACAGTGTATAGAGCAGTGTGTACAGTGTATAGAGCAGTGTGTACAGTATTAGAGCAGTGTGTACAGTGTATAGAGCAGTGTGTACAGTATATAGAGCAGTGTGTACAGTGTATAGAGCAGTGTATAGAGCAATGTGTACAGTGTATAGAGCATTGTGTACAGTGCATAAAGCAGTGTGTACAGTGTATAGAGCAGTGTGTACAGTGTATAGAGCAGTGTGTACAGTGTATAGAGCAGTGTGTACAGTGTATAGAGCAGTGTGTACAGTGTAGTGTGTACAGTGTACAGAGCAGTGTGTACAGTGTACAGAGCAGTGTGTACAGTATATAGAGCAGTGTGTACAGTGTATAGAGCAGTGTGTACAGTGTATAGAGCAGTGTGTACAGTATATAGAGCAGTGTGTACAGTGTATAGAGCAGTGTGTACAGTGTATAGAGTAGTGTGTACAGTGTATATAGAGCAGTGTGTACAGTGTATAGAGCCGTGTGTACAGTGTATAGAGCAATGTATATTATATAGAGCAGTGTGTACAGTATATAGGGCAGTGTGTACAGTGTATATAGATGAGTGTGTACAGTATATAAAGCTGTCTGAACAGTATATAGAGCAGTGTACAGTGTATAGAGGATTGTGTAGTGCATAGAGCAATGTGTATATTATATAGAGCAGTGAGTACAATGTATAGAGCAGTGTGTACAGTATATAGAGAAGTCAAATTCAAATAAGCTTTATTGGCAGGACTAAATACACGTTAGTTTTGCCAAAGCAAGAGTACAAAAGGGAATAGGGATAGGGAGGGGGATGGGGACAGATCTAGGGTAGGGGTTATGGAAGTCCATGGCATAGGGATGTTGGGTAGGGGCAGATCTAGGGTGGGGGCTATAGAAGTCCATGGCATAGGGAGGGGGGATGGGGCAGATCCGGGGTGGGGGCTATAGAAGTCCATGGCATAGGGATGTTGGGTAGGGGCAGATCTAGGGTGGGGGCTATAGAAGTCCATGGCATAGGGAGGGGTGATGGTGAACGGGATTCCTCGTCACAATCTCAGAGATGATTTACTTTCTTGTATTGGTAAAGAATCTTACCAATGGAGGGGGACATCGCCCCCTCCATTCATCAATGATCCTGTACTGTCACTTACCAAAATGTTGTCTGGATCTGACAGGACTGGTGCTCAGGACACAGCGCAGCTCTAAGGCTTCGGACATGTAGGAGACGTCCCTATACATCATAGCACTATCCTACTTCTCCCTGTACACACTATAATCTAGAAGCGCCAGTAGATATGCGGGCACTGATCATCCACATCTGCGGGTACAGTGTGGTGGCAACTGATCATACACATCTGCGGGGACAAGGTGGTGACACTGAGCATACACATCTACCGGGGACAGGATGGTGACACTGATCATACACATCTACCGGGGACAGGATGGTGACACTGAGCATACACATCTACCGGGGACAGGATGGTGACACTGAGCATACACATCTGCATGGGACAGGGTGGTGGCACTGATCATACACATCTGCATGGGACAGGGTGGTGACACTGATCATACACATCTGCGGGTACAGTGTGGTGGCACTGAGCATACACATCTACCGGGGACAGGGTGGTGGCACTGATCATACACATCTGCGGGGACAGGGTGGTGACACTGATCATACACATCTGCGGGTACAGTGTGGTGGCACTGATCATACACACTGATCATACACATCTGCCGGATACAGGGTGGTGGCACTGATCATACACATCTGCATGGGACAGGGTGGTGACACTGATCATACACATCTGCGGGTACAGGGCGGTGGCACTGATCATACACATCTGCGGAGACAGGGTGGTGACACTGATCATACACATCTGCGGGTACAGGGTGGTGGCACTGATCATACACATCTGCGGAGACAGGGTGGTGACACTGATCATACACATCTGCGGGTACAGGGTGGTGGCACTGATCATACACATCTGCATGGGACAGGGTGGTGACACTGATCATACACATCTGCGGGTACAGGGCGGTGGCACTGATCATACACATCTGCGGAGACAGGGTGGTGACACTGATCATACACATCTGCGGGTACAGGGCGGTGGCACTGATCATACACATCTGCGGATACAGGGTGGTGGCACTGATCATACACATCTGCGGAGACAGGGTGGTGGCACTGATCATACACATCTGCGGGTACAGGGCGGTGGCACTGATCATACACATCTGCGGGTACAGGGCGGTGGCACTGATCATACACATCTGCGGATACAGGGTGGTGGCACTGATCATACACATCTGCGGGTACAGGGCGGTGGCACTGATCATACACATCTGCTGGGACAAGGTGGTGGCACTGATCATACACATCTGCGGGACAGGTGGTGCACTGATCATACACATCTGCGGGTACAGGGGGTGGCACTGATCATACACATCTCCCGGGACAGGGTGGTGGCACTGATCATACACATCTACGGGGACAGGGTGGTGCACTGATCATACACATCTGCCGGGACAGGGCGGTGGCACTGATCATACACATCTGGCGGATACAGGGCGGTGGCACTGATATCACCTGATCATACACATCTGCCGGATACAGGGCGGTGGCACTGATCATACACATCTGCAAGCACAAGGTGGTGGCTCTAAAAGAGCCTTTGTGATCATAGAACAGCCCCATGTACACATGCTGGGGCTCCTCACTCACGTAATATTCCATACTGACTCCCTGCGGTGTCGCTCCTACCACAGACGCAGACAAGCCTCATATATTCTATCAGGAGTCTGCTTGTGAGCGCTGCCGGACTGGGGGAAGTCGCCGCTTCTGTGCAGCGCTGGGGAAAGCGTATAAATGCGGAGCGGGAATCTGCACAAACACAGTCACTAAGGTGTTAAACGGGGGAGGAAACACTTCTTGGGGATTGGTTGGCGCTTTGATGATTCTCGGTCATTGGTTGGTGACAGATCCGTTGGTCGTTTTGAATTTCCCGCTGTTAGACGGATGTCGGATTATTACCTGCCACTGTCCCCCATATTGTCAGCAGACTATCCACTAATGTCCAGGGCCGCTAGCTCACATTACTACTCTCATCATCCCTTGCCGGCTCAGCACCACTACCCTCTCCGCAATCCCCCATACTCGGGCTGCTGATGGATAAAGCCGGTCACATCCCTGCACACAGCCGGCCATTGGCTCCTCAGGAAGCGGCAGCTTATTTGTGGCCGAGATTTCCTGAAGTAAAGTACGATCGTGTTATTTTCCATACCGCCCGCCTGCAGCTGTGGAATCGATCTCTACCTAGATGGGCGGAATAAACTAGTAATGTAGATGAATCTGCCCCGAATGTAATGTAGCGTCTCCAGGTCAGACACACGGGCGCAGCAGTTTATCCCCAAAATTATCCACAATGCGGCTTCACTCCATAGATCCATTTACCTGAGGCCACGGTGGAGCTGAACCCTGGGGCGTCCAGTGTAACTACTGAATACTGCTGCCTAATCAGAGAAACCCAGAGGCTCCTGTATGGAAGGAAGATAAGCGACCGTTCATCACCCCGACACCAAGTGTAAACAGGACCGGAAAGAGCCGTCAGCCACAGAGCGGGAAATTCAAATCCAGCAAGCAGCCAATCAGCGCTAAGTTACAAAATAACCCCGCCCACATCAATCCGACAAGTGCTGAAGCTTCAGTGTCACAATGTTCTGCAGAGTGTAGGATCTTACTCTTGTTAACATAAAATACGCTCCGGTGTTGACCACACTCTGATCATCGGTTGGAATCCACACGCGCAGCCTCCAAGAACAGGATATTGTAGCCTTCCACTAAGATGTTGGGTGGCTCTTAAAAGAGCCTTTGTGTTGTCAGGAATAAGCAGAGAATACAATTAACCTCCGAAGCCGTAGAGAGTGCGGCCCTGGCGCTTGAGCGCGTACACCACGTCCATAGCGGTGACGGTTTTCCTCTTGGCGTGCTCGGTGTAGGTGACGGCGTCACGGATCACGTTCTCCAGGAAGACTTTCAGGACGCCGCGAGTCTCCTCATAGATGAGGCCGAGATGCGCTTCACACCTCCTCTGCGAGCGAGACGGCGGATGGCAGGCTTGGTGATGCCCTGGATGTTATCACGGAGCACCTTCCTGTGCCGCTTGGCGCCGCCCTTCCCGAGACCTTTTCCTCCTTTACCGCGACCAGACATCTTCCAAATAGTCAGCAGAAACTGATAACTGAACTGTACAGCGTCTCCTTTATATAGCGGGAGAGAGGACCAGAGAGGGAACTAGAGGCGTGTCTTACATAGAAGCTTCATTAGCTCCTCCCACTGCTGCTGATTGGCTGAACACAGAACTGTTAGTGAGTTTGAATTTCCCGCTCATTGTCCAGTTCCTTCAGTTCTTTACAGCTCGTAATGTGATTGTGTAAATTCTCCTCTGAAGAGACGTGTCCCAAGTACAGGAGGTGATAAATGTGGGGCTGAGTTCCTCTCACTTTCAGTACTGATCTTCTCATTTCTGAGCGAGTTGCCTTGTGTTCAGTAGAAGATGAAAATAGTGACTCCATAAAGATCCAGTGTCATTAGACTAAAGCAGAGGGTAAATGAGATGAAATAAATCACTGGAAGTACAGAGAGCTCCGATCATAAATCTGAAGTCTCCCCGGGGATGAGCGGCCTCCGTGCTGTCAGTGCAGCTGCCGCCTCTTCTAGGCTGACTCTCTGCTGGCACCGCTGATATCAGCTCATGATGTTTGCTCTTTCTGATCTATTCTGTGGCTGATGATACTTATAACCGGGGTGTATGGGGGATATCTCCGTACCCATACGACTCTGTGCACACAGTACAGAGCTCGCTGTGCTGCGGTTAATACAGAGCAGAAATCTATATTCTGTCGTGAGATTAATGTGTTGATCATGATATTTTATATCCACAGGGAATATAACAACTGGCGCTTATCCTCCACCGGCCGATCAGGAGAACAGGACTCTGTGTTCTGTGCGGGTACAGCTGCCCCCAGACCGGACTGCTCAGATTACAGCGATCTCCGCTATTGTCCGGTAATAATCAGAAGGACAAAGAAAAGTGATTGAGCGGGAAATTCAAAACCATCAACGGATCTGAGATCAGCCAATGACAGAGAGATCCGCAGATGCCGACCAATACCAGAGCCGAGTATTTCCTCCTTCCGTTTAACTCCTTAGTGACCGTGTGCCTGCAGCTTTACACAGTATATAGAACAATGTGTACAGTGTATAGAACAGTGTGTACAGTATATAGAGCAGTGTATACAGTGTATAGAGCAGTCTGTAACAATGGTTATGTATAGAATACAATTGGTGTACAGTATATAGAGGAAGGGGCAGTCTCATGTTACAGTGTAGTATATAGAGCAGTTGTACAGTATAATAGAGGCAGTGTGTACAGTGATTCAAGATTCAAAGAAGCTTTATTGGCAGGACCAAATAAACATTAGTTTTGCCAAAGCAAGTGTACAAAAGGGAATAGGGATAGAGACTGTAGGGATGTTGGGTAGGGGCAGATCTAGGGTGGGGGCTATGGAAGTCCATGGCATAGGGAGGGGTGACGGGGACAGATCCAGGGTGGGAGCTATAGATGTCCATGGCATAAGGAGGGGGGATGGGGAAGATCCAGGGTGGGGGCTATAGAAGTCTATGGCATAGGGAGGGGGGATGGGGCAGATCCGGGGTGGGGGCTATAGAAGTCCATGGCATATCATAGTTCTCTTTCTCGCAGTCTATGACATTCGCTCACATACCGCGCTGCTATCTCCGCTGCTCTCTCTTCTTCCCCCAGCAAGATATATGTTTTCTCTTCCTCCTTTATGGTGATGAAATCCGGGAAGAAATGTGAGAGTCTCCTGAAGTGAGTGTCCCTCACTGCTGAGTATTTGGAGCAGTGTAGCAGGAGGTGGCTTTTGTCCTCTATGGCCTCCTGGTCACAGTGTTGGCATAGTCTTTCCTCCCTGGGCTTGTAGCTCTGCCTGTGTCGGCCGGATTCGATGGCCAGACTGTGGGCACTGAGTCTATACCTGCTCAGGATCTTGCGGTCTCTGGGGTCCGGGAGTTTCTCCAGGTATGGGGCCAGTCTGTAGTCTCTCTGTAGACTCCGGTACATGGTCAGTTTCTGGGAGCTGATGATGTCGTTCTTCCAGTCACTGACATACCTCTCCTGGCCTTCGTCTACCATCTTCCTGATTTCGGCTTTTGTCAGGTTGTTGAGATTGGTGTTCTGGTCAGGTTGGGTTTGGGTGGGCTGTTCCGAGGGTCCTGGTTTTTCTGTTTCACCTACGTGTGTCAGGGCTTTATGGTGATGGGAGCTTGGATTGCTCCTTTGTAGGTGAGCCCGAAATGACAGTGCCCTCTTTAGAACCGTTAGGTGTAGAGGGAATCTGCCCAGCTCGGCCGGCAGGCACTGTTGGAGGTGCTCCGATGGACTTGGAGAAGGTGCTTGCAGAATTCCAGGTGGAATATTTCTGCTGGGCTGGAATCCCACCTTGACCAGTCTGGTAGGTGTGAGGACCCCAGACTTCACTGCCAAACAGGAGGATTGGGGCGATGACAGAGTCGAAGATTTTTAACCAGACCCTCACTGGTGGCTTCAGATGGTAGAGTTTCCTTCGGATGCCATAGAAGGTTTTACAGGCCTTGTCTTTCAGGGTCTCTATGGCTTGTTTGAAGCTCCCTGACCGGTGAACCTCTATGCCCAGGTAGGTATATTTGTCTTTTCCTGTAAGGGCGCAGTTGTTGAGGAAAAATGTAGGGTGCTGGTCTGATTTTCTCTTTCTCCTCTGGAACACCATGATGTTGGTTTTCTTTAGGTTGACCGGTAGTGCCCAGGTGCAGCTGAATTTCTCTAAGATTTTCAGGTTGTCTTGGTGGCCTTTCTCGGTTGGTGACAGAAGCAGCAGGTAATCTGAAGACAGCAGGAATTTCACCTGGGTGTCGTGGAGGGTGGGACCTGGTGCTGTGGAAGATTCCATCCAGAGCGGTAGCCAGCTCGTTGATGTAAATGTTGAAGAGCGTTGAACTTAGGCTGCAGCCTTGTCTGACTCCACGGCTCTGCTGGAAATAAGCCGTTCTTTTACTGTTCACACTCACACTGCAGAGGTTCTCGGTGTAGGAGCTTTTGATAACATTGTAGGTCTTTCCTCCTATTCCGCTCTCCAGCAGTTTCAGGAATAAGCCCGGGTGCCACACCGAATCAAATGCCTTTTTAAAGTCCACGAAACAGGCGTATATCTTCCCATTCTTTGTACTGTGGACGTTTCTCTGAATGCGGCTGTGCAGAGATTCTCTCTGCTACGTCCTGTAATGTAATAGGTGTATCCACGGGGTTTTGGAAATTTTTTACTTTTTCCTCCATTGCTTTTAGTTTTGCCATTATGCTTTCCTGTTCTTGGTTTAGTTCTTCCTTTCGGATGTCTTTATAGAGGTCTCTGAAGTACTGGAGCCCGATGTTGCCATTTTGGATATGGATGTTGTGTTTCTTGACTTTTGTGCCCATGTAGTTCCATAGTTCCCAGAAGGAATTGTCTTGAAGAGCATCTTGGAGTTGGTTAAGCTTGGTAGAGATGTAACTCTGCTTCTTCCTCCTGAGGATGGTTTTGACAGATGCCGCACACAACAACATCGCTAACGGGATCGCTAAATAGTGACGTTTTTTAGCGATCCCGTTAGCGATGTTGTTTAGTGTGGCATACCCTTAACAGTGAGTGTGATCACCAGTGCTAAATGGGTGTGGTCAGGGTGTGGACATGGGTGTGACTAGTTGTGAAATGGGTGTGGTCGGGGCGTGGCCTAAAATTTGCCGCAAGCGCCGCAACCTTTGTCCCTATTTCCCATCTTCAAAAGTTGGGAGGTATGTGTATTGGTGGAGCTCATCTTTATACCAGATCAGTATTCCTCCTGAGCTCCGGCCCTGTTTGATGTTTTTATTTTTCAGGGCAGGAACAGAGATTTCCCTGTATCCGATGGGCACCAGGGATTCGTTTTCGGCTCTGTTCCATGTTTGCAGGAGGATCTGGATGTCAATATTTTTCAGTCTTTGTATAAAGTCAGGGTCATTAGTTTTACATCCAAAGGTCGAGGTGTTGAGACCCTGAATATTCGAGCTGCTGATTGTAAGTGAAGTAATTTTTTTCTACAGTGTTTAGAGCAGTGTGTACAGTGCATATACAGCAGTCTGTACAGTGTATAGAGCAGTGTGTACAGTGTATATAGAGCAGTGTGTACAGTGTACAATGGTGGCCAAAAGTATTGGCACCACTGCAATTCTGTCAGATAATATTCAGTTTCTTCCTGAAAATGATTGCAAACACAAATTCTTTGGTATTATTATCTTCATTTAATTTGTCTTCAATGAAAAAACACAAAAATAATTGACCTAAAGCCAAATTGGATATAATTCCACACCAAACCTAAAAAAGGTGGTGGACAAAATATTGGCACTGTTTGAAAAATCATGTGATGCTTCTCTAATTCGTGTAATCACCAGCACCTGTAACTTACCTGTGGCACCTAACAGGTGTTGGCAATAACTAAATGACACTTGCAGCCAGTTAACATGGATTAAAGTTGACTCAACCTCTGTCCTGTGTCCTTGTGTGTACCACATTGAGCATGGAGAAAAGAAAGAAGACCAAAGAAATGTCTGAGGACTTGAGAAACCAAATTGTGAGGAAGCATGAGCAATCTCAAGGCTACAAGTCCATCTCCAAAGACCTGAATGTTCCTGTGTCTTCCGTGTGCAGTGTCATCAAGAAGATTAAAGCCCATGGCACTGTGGCTAACCTCCCTAGATGTGGAAGGAAAAGAAAAATTGACGAGAGATTTCAACGCAAGATTGTGCGGATGGTGGATAAAGAACCTCGACTAACATCCAAACAAGTTCAAGCTGCCCTGCAGTCCGAGGGTACAACAGTGTCAACCCGTACTATCCGTCGGCGTCTGAATGAAAAGGGACTGTATAGTAGGATACCCAGGAAGACCCCACTTCTTACCCCGCGACATAAAAAAAGCAGGCTGGAGTTTACCAAAACTTACCTGAGAAAGCCTAAAACTTTCGAAAGAATGTTCTCTGGTCAGATGAGACAAAAGTCGAGCTTTTTGGGAAAAACCATCAACATAGAGTGTACAGGAAAAAAAAAAAGAGGCATTCAAAGAAAAGAACACGGTCCCTACAGTCAAACATGGTGGAGGTTCCCTGATGTTTTAGGGTTGCTTTGCTGCCTCTGGCACTGGACTGCTTGACCGTGTGCATGGCATTATGAAGTCTGAAGACTATCATCAAATTTTGCAGCATAAAGTAGGGCCCAGTGTGAGAAAGCTGGGTCTCCCTCAGAGGTTATGGGTCTTCCAGCAGGACAATGACCCAAAACACACTTCCAAAAGCACTATAAAATGGTTTGAGAGAAAGCACTGGAGACTTCTCAGGTGGCCAGCAATGAGTCCAGACCTGAATCCCATAGAACACCTGTGGAGAGTTCTCAAAATGGCAGTTTGGAGAAGGCACCCTTCAAATATCAGGGACCTGGAGCAGTTTGCCAAAGAAGAATGGTCTACAATTCCAGCAGAGCATTGTAAGAAACTCATTGATGGTTACCGGAAGCGGTTGTTCGCAGTTATTTTGGCTAAAGGTTGTGCAACCAAGTATTAGGCTGAGGGTGTCAATACTTTTGTCTGGCCCATTTTTGGAGTTTTGTGGAAAATGATCAAGGATTTGATTTTTGCTTCATTCTCTTTTGTGTTTTCTCCTTGCAAGCAAATTAAATGAAGATAAAAATAGCAAATAATTTGTGATTGTAATCATTTTCAGGAAGACACTGAGTATTATCTGACAGAATTGCAGGGGTGCCAATACTTTTTGGCCACCACTATATATATAGAGCAGTGTGTAAAGTGCATAGAGCAGTGTGTACAGTATATAGAGCAGTGTGTACAGTATATAAGAACAGTAGCACTGAACAGTATATAGAGCAGTGTGTACAGTGTATATAGAGCAGTTTGTACAGTGTATAGAGCAGTGTGTACAGGATATAGAGCAGTGTATATAGAGCAGTCTGTACAGTATATAGAACAGTGTGTACAGTGTTTAGAGCAGTGTGTACAGTGTATATAGAGCAGTCCGATACAGTATATAGAGCAGTGTGCACAGTGTATAGAGCAGTGAGTACAGTATATAGAGCAGTCAAGATTCAAAGAAGCTTTATTGGCAGGACTAAATACACTTTAGTTTTGCCAAAGCAAGTGTACAATAGGGATAGGGATGTTGGGTAGGGGCAGATCTAGGGTAGGGGCTATGGAAGTCCATGGCATAGGGAGGGGGATGGGTAAGATCCAGGGTGGGAGTTATGGAAGTCCATGGCATAGGGAGGGGGGATGGGGGCAGATCCGGGGTGGGGGCTATAGAAGTCCAAGGCATATCATAGTTCTCTTTCTCGCAGTCTATGACATTCGCTCACATACCGCGCTGCTTTCTCCGCTGCTCTCTCTTCTTCCCTCAGCAAGATATATGTTTTCTTTTCCTCCTTCATGGTGATGAAATCCGGGTAGAGATGTGAGAGTCTCCTGAAGTGAGTGTCCCTCACTGCTGAGTATTTGGAGCAGTTTAGCAGAAAGTGGGTTTCGTCCTCTATGGCCTCCTGGTCACAGTGTTGGCATAGTCTTTCCTCCCTGGACTTGTAGCTCTGCCTGTGTCGGCCGGATTCGATGGCCAGAATGTGGGCACTGAGTCTATACCGGCTCAGGATCTTGCGGTCTCTGGGGTCCGGGAGTTTCTCCAGGTATAGGGCCAGTCTGTAGTCTCTCCGGTTCATGGTCAGTTTCTGGGAGCTGATGATGTCGTTCTTCCAGTCACTGACATACCTCTCCTGGCCTTCGTCTACCATCTTCCTGATTCCGGCTTTTGTCAGGTTGTTGTGATTGGTGCTCTGGTCAGGTTGGGTTTGGTTGAGCTGTTCTGAGGGTCCTAGTTTTTCTGTTTCACCTATGTGTGTCAGGGCTTTATGGTGATGGGAGCTTGGATTGCTCCTATGTAGGTGAGCCTGGAATGACAGTGACCTCTTTAGAACAATTAGGTGTAGAGGGAAGCTGCCCAGCTCGGCCCGGCAGGCACTGTTGGAGGTGCTCCGATGGACTTGGAGAAGGTGCTTGCAGAATTCCAGGTGGAATATTTCTGTTGGGCTGGAATCCCACCTTGACCAGTCTGGGTAGGTGTGAGGACCCCAGACTTCACTGCCACACAGGAGGATTGGGGCGATGACAGAGTCGAAGATTTTTAACCAGACCCTCACTGGTGGCTTCAGATGGTAAAGTTTCCTTCGGATGCTATAGAAGGTTTTACAGGCTCTATGGCTTGTTTGAAGCTCCCTGACCGGTGAACCTCTAGGCCCAGGTAGGTATATTTGTCTGTTCCTGTAAGGGCGCAGTTGTTGAGGACAAATGTAGAGTGCTGGTCTGATTTTCTCTTTCTCCTCTGGAACACCATGATGTTGGTTTTCTTTAGGTTGACCGGTAGTGCCCAGGTGGAGCTGAATTTCTCTAAGATTTTCAGGTTGTCTTGGAGGCCTTTCTCGGTTGGTGACAGAAGCAGTAGGTCATCTGAATACAGCAGGAATTTCACCTGGGTGTCGTGGAGGGTGGGACCTGGTGCTGTGGAAGATTCAAGATCGGTAGCCAGCTCGTTGATGTAAATGTTGAAGAGCGTTGGACTTAGGCTGCAGCCTTGTCTGACTCCACGGCTCTGCTGGAAATAAGCCGTTCTTTTACCGTTCACACTCACACTGCAGAGGTTCTCGGTGTAGGAGCTTTTGATAACATCGTAGGTCTTTCCTCCTATTCCGCTCTCCAGCAGTTTCAGGAATAAGCCCAGGTGCCACACCGAATCGAAGGCCTTTTTAAAGTCCACGAAACAGGCGTATATCTTCCCGTTCTTTGTATTGTGAACGTGTCTCTGAATGAGGCTGTGCAGGGTATAGATGTGGTCAGTGATGCGGTGGTTTGGCATGAACCCTGCTTGGCTCTTGCTGAGGACGTTATGTTCGGTGAGGAAACTGAGGATCCTCTTGTTCAGGATGCTGTTGAACAGTTTCCCCAGGTTGCTGCTGACACATATGCCTCTGTAGTTGGCTGGGTCATACCTATCCTTCTTGTGGATGGGTGTGATGAGGCCTTGGTTCCAGGTGCGCGGGAAGTAGCCGGCACTTAGCACAATATTGAAGAGTTTAACCATTGCAGCCTGTATTTCTGGTGGCCTGTACTTCAGCATTTCTGGTAGGATTCCATCCAGGCCACCGGCTTTTCTACATCTTATGGAAGAGATTCTCTCTGCTACGTCCTGTAATGTAATAGGTGTATCCACGGGGTTTTGGAAATTTTTTACTTTTTCCTCCATTGCTTTTAGTTTTGCCATTATGCTTTCCTGTTCTTGGTTTAGTTCTTCCTTTGGGATGTCTTTATAGAGGTCTCTGAAGTACTGGAGCCAGATGTTGCCATTTTGGATATGGATGTTGTTTTTCTTGTCTTTTGTGCCCATGTGGTTCCATAGTTCCCAGAAGGAATTGTCTTGAAGAGCATCTTGGAGTTGGTTAAGCTTGTGTCACGCTGTATAGCAGATATATATATGAGATGTCAGTAATCTATATCAAAAGGGCAACATACTATATAACATGCGCATAGATATATTATAACATGGATTTACCTGATAGAATGTCCAGTGGGTCAAAACGGAATCCGCTATACGCTGTCTCCGGCTAGAGGGTGATCGGGTCTAAGCTGACCCTGAACTGGGGTCCCAACTAATCCCTCAACCTGGAGGTACTGTTAAAGGTACAGAGGTCCAGGCCACCAGCGTAAACCCTGTCTCCTATCAATCCCTGCCAACTGTATTCTAGTCCTAAGAAGGACCCTGAATACCACCAAAGGGAATGAACAGGTAACGGATAATGAACAGAAAGACATACAAGAAAGAGAAGGAATAAAGTAAATAAAGTCTTACATACAACACTCACACACAGTAGGAACACCTAAGGTCTCAGAGATAATCTATAAGCTATAAGAGTAAAAACAACTAATGAACTCTTAGCTTAAATATTCTCAGAACCGATCCAGTCTGCTGAACTACATGAATGCTTTCACCGGCGTCTAACACCCAGACTGGCAGAAATATAAAGGAAACTAATTAGAACACAATCAAAAGCAGCCGGGCGAGGCTGCACCTAGCCTTAGCAAAGAGCTAGGAAAAATTAACTCTCACATTACCAAAAAACAAAGAAACAGCAGCTCAGCTGTGAGAAGTCAGAATGTGCAATCGCGACGATCTTCGTGGCGATGCACCCATGACAGTACCCCCCCTTCTACGAGGGGCCTCCGGACCCTCATGACCAGGTCTGTCCGGGTGAGTTGTGTGAAAGGTCCGTCCACGTTATCATTGACCACCACTGAAGGAGGTAGAGGTGACGGTATGACTGGTGCCACATACTTTTTAAGTCATGACTTGTGAAACACATTATGAATTTTAAACGTAGGAGGGAGGTCCAGACGAAATGCCACAGGATTAATTATGGAGCTGATCCTGTACGGCCCGATGAATCTGGGACCCAACCCCCAGGAGGGAACTTTAAGTTTAATATTCCTGGTAGACAACCACACCAGATCATTCACCTTCAGATCTCGACCAGAAACTCTCCCCCTATCAGCCATCCGTTTGTAACGGTTCTCCGTAACCTTCAGTCTTAACTGATCTGGCACTATCAGTCTCCCTGGAAGTCCCACAGGGGCGTCCCCCTGAGCCCCCAATACCTCCCCCTCAAGCTCAGAGCATACAGCTGACACCACAACTCCCTCCTGAGGAATAGGAACCGGATCATCCATCCTCCCGGTCCCTGGGAAAGTACGAGATAAGGCATCAGGAAGCAACTTTATTGAGCAGTCATATGCGCGATGAGGAGGTAACTCTTTACACCCCTCCTCTGAGAACATCTCCCCAAAGTCCTCCAGAAAAGGAGGCAAAGTCCTAGGCACAACCGCACCGATGACCGTGCTCATGCAGTTATTCTTGCAAAATTCACCCCACTGGCTTATCTTTCTGGATTGCCAATCAATCACTGGGTTATGTTTAGCCAACCAAGGAAGTCCCAACACAATAGGAGTAGGTAGACCCTCCAACACATAACAAGACAATTGCTCTTTATGTATTGCCCCTACTCGAAGATCTATGTTATGAACAGCTTGAACCAAGCTACCTTGACCAAGAGGTCTAGAATCAATAGAGAGTATAGGGACCGGTTTGGCCAATACACTCAGTTGCATACCATGCACCTGGGCAAACCGAGCGTCCACAAGATTAGCCCCGGACCCACTATCAAGAAAAACAGAAATCCTCTCAGTTCTAGTACCAATCACCACCTCCGCAGGCACGATAAACTGAGAGGGATTTGGGGACGAAATACAGACTCCCAGGTTAACTCCTTGGGTCAAAGAGGTCCGGGATGGACAACCCCCAACAAAATGTCCCTCTCTCCCGCAAAAGAAACACCTTCTAGCCTTGCGGCGCACCGCCGATTCCCTCCTACAAAATGATGTCCCTCCCAACTGCATGGGTTCCTCAGAACAGACCAGGGGAACCTCAGTATAAGGGACTTTAGTAGTAGGTGGAGTCATCATGGGGGCGGAGTTACCTCGCGTCTTCCCCGAAGTCGTCTATCAATGCGAATAGCAAGGGCCATAGCAGCCTCCAGTGATGGAGGAGAATCATACTGAGCCAACACATCTTTTAATTTGTCAGACAACCCTTGACAAAACTGGCTCCTAAGAGCTGGGTCATTCCACTGAGTATCTGTTGCCCATCTACGGAACTCAGAAGAATATTCCTCCGCTGGACGATTTCCCTGCCGTATTTTACGTAACTTTGTTTCAGCAAGGGAAACTCGATCCGGATCATCATATACCAGACCCAGGGCAGTAAAAAATCGATCCACTGACTGGAGATCTGGGAGCCTGGAGGAATAGAGAACGCCCAAGATTGAGGGTCCCCTTGCAAGAGCGAGACAACCATTCCCACCCTCTGCTCCTCACTCCCAGATGACCGAGGCCGCAGCCGAAAGTACAATTTACATGCCTCCCGGAAAGTAAAAAATTTGTCCCGCCCACCAGTGAACCTGTCCGGGAGAGCAACCTTAGGTTCAGATCTGGTTTGCTCTGGGAGGGACAAAACCTTGGACTTAATGTCTGCAAATTCCATGGACAACCCCTGCAACTGTCGGGCCAGCTGGGCTACTGGATCCATGACAGCTGGGGAGAATTTTTTTTGGGCCGGTGAAAATGTCACGCTGTATAGCAGATATATATATGAGATGTCAGTAATCTATATCAAAAGGGCAACATACTATATAACATGCGCATAGATATATTATAACATGGATTTACCTGATAGAATGTCCAGTGGGTCAAAACGGAATCCGCTATACGCTGTCTCCGGCTAGAGGGTGATCGGGTCTAAGCTGACCCTGAACTGGGGTCCCAACTAATCCCTCAACCTGGAGGTACTGTTAAAGGTACAGAGGTCCAGGCCACCAGCGTAAACCCTGTCTCCTATCAATCCCTGCCAACTGTATTCTAGTCCTAAGAAGGACCCTGAATACCACCAGGTCTCAGAGAAATCTATAAGCTTAAGAGTAAAAACAACAAAAGAACCTTGTTTAAATATCTCAGAACCGATCCAGTTGCTGAACTACATGAAGCTTTCACCGGCGTCAACACCCGAGGCAGAAATATAAAGGAAACTAAATTAGAACACAATCAAAAGCAGCCGGGCGAGGCTGCACCTGCCTTAGCAAAGAGCTAGGAAAAATTAACCTCACATTCCAAAAAAAAAAGAAACAAGCCTCGCTGTGAGAATCAAAAATGGCATCGGACGATCTTGTGGCATGCACCCATGACGCTTGGTAGAGAGTAACTCTGCTTCTTCCCCAGGATGGTTTTGTATGCCTTTGTTGGTTTCAAGGTTTCCCTCAGACCCGGGTGGTTGGTTTCTGTTTTCTTGTTTGAGGTGTTCCCCAGGGTCTTCCGCCCTTTCATTCTCTGTCAAACAACCATTGATCTGTTTTTTCTTTGGCTCTGTATCGACTTTTTAAGGTCGGGACGTCTTGCCTTGCATAGAAATATTGTTGAGGTCTTTTTAGCTTATCACTCCTTTGGGTTAGGCTGGTACTCTAGTTGTAGAAGTGGTGGAGCATCACGTTTTCAGGTTGTGAAGTTTTATATTTAATCCCGACTTTTGGACCATTTATAGGAGGGAAGGGGTTGAAGGGCCGCTATGCTGTGCTTTTGAGTGGATGGTTTTCTGAGATTTCAAGACAAAGAAGTTGGCTGTGGTTGACGGTGCGTTTGTGGGGTGACTATGAAGTCGCTGATATTTGCCCAGGTTCATATTAAGGCATAATTACTACACTCCCCTAATGGGATTTGTGAACCCCCCAAAGAGTCTCCTTGGTACATCATTAAAATTAAGCCCCTAAATTTACATAGTTAGAGCTTTTTACCACTTTTGTTGACTGTAGGGCATAGTTTTCTTCTGTGTGTACGAGTCTTGGCTCTTCTCAAACCAATAGTTGAGTTCCCATCCGGGGCAGGAAGTCGTTTTCTCTCCCTGCTTTGATTGAGGTCCCCAAAGACGGGGAACTTTGCCCGGGGGTATAGTGGGCGGCTTCTCTTTGTAAGATCTCGAAGCCTCTGGATTGAAGTAGGGGGATCTGGCGGTGGTATATAGGGGCGCAGAGGTGGACATCGATGAGAGGTGAGGAGATGCTGACTATATGTGGTTCCTCCCTCTTCCCATTTGATTTTGGGGAGCTCATTTTATACCAATCAGTATTCCTCCTGAGCTCCGGCCCTGTTTGTTTTTATTTTTCAGGGCGGGACAGAGATTTCCCTGTATCCCGATGGGCACCGGGGGATTCGTTTTCGGCTTGGTCCAGTTTCCAGGAGGATCTGAATGTCTATATTTTTCAGTCTTTGTATAAAGTCGGGTCATTTGTTTTACACCAAAGGTCAGGTGTTGAGACCCTGAATAATTCCAGGTGTTGTAGGAAGTATTTTTTCTATATATCTTGTGTGTATATACCTTTGTAAGGTAGTTTTTTAGGACAAACTGGATTTCTGCATTTTTGTAGGTGTGCTTGGTTCCATCCAGTCCTTTTTAGTTTCCTGCATAGTGCATGAGCAGGGTCTTTACCTCAATCCAAAATCTTGCTCTGCGTTTTCGGGTTTTGGGGTCGGGACCCCTCCATGGAGGTCCCTCCTCTGATGGTAGATTTTGGGTGGGGGCTTTGTTTCCAGCTTCGGAATAGGATTGGGGTTTTCTGTCTTTTTTTGTTAGGGTCTTTGGGTGTGTTTTTGGTTACTTTGAATCCAGGCCTGGGCCTCTGGTTATACGATGTGTATAGACAATGTGTAAAGAAAAAGGCAGTTGTACATATTAGAGAAGTTTTTGTACAGTATTTTAGAAAGTCTGTACAGTTATGAGATGTGGTTTTCAGATATAGATTTTGTAATAGGCATGTGTACAGTGGATAGAGCGGTGTACGTTAAGAGCGTCTTAAGATATAAGAGTCTGTACAGTATATAGAGCATTGTGCCCAGTGTATAGAGCAGCGGACAGTGTATAAGCGCGTGTACAGTGTATAAGCAGCTGTACAGTATATAGAGCATGATACGTGTATAGGCAGTCTGTATAAATATAGAGCAGTGTGCTGTATAGGCAGTGGTACAGTGTATGAGCATCAACAGTATATAGGCAATCAGGTATAGAGCAGGGGTTTCATAATAGAGCAATGTATAAAAAGCATTGTAAAAGTTATATCATCTGTACAGTGTTAAGAATGAACAGTGTTAACGGTTTAGTGTAAGGCACTTACAGTAATTGTGCGTGTATAAGCAGGAGTTAAAATGGGAGGGGTAGTGTATAACAGTGAGTAGTGATAAGCAGTCTGATCAGAAAAGAGCGGTTACATGTATTTAAACAGTGTGCCAGTAGACAAAATAGAACAATTTGCAGGGGGTAAAAGCAGTGTTAACAGAAAAAAAAAATCGTCAGTATATAGAGCAAGTGCGGTTTTTGAGCAAGTGACAGAAAAAAAACAGTTGTAAAGTTTAGAGAAGTCTGTACAGTTTTTAAAAAAAGTGTGTACAGGGAATGAATTGTACGATATAGAGCGTGTGTCAGTGTTAAAAGTCAAGTATAAGGCAGCGTACAGTATGTAGGCATGTGTACAGTGTAAAGAAGTCGTACAGTTTTTAAAGCATGGAACAGTGTATATAGAAGGTCAGAAAACTCTGTACTTTTAGAGCGTTTGTGCAATTAATGTATTTGTACAGTTTATAGCGGGGTGAAAGAGGATTGTTTACAAAAAGGATATGTAGTAAAGCCCCTCACTAAAAAGGCAAAAATTGTAAAAGACCCGGACCCCTGGGAGGAGATGGGGGCCCAAGACGGTACCAACCAAAAATAAAAATAAACTTGGCCCACAATAAAGCAGGGGGAAAATGTTTTTTTTTTGGGTCCATTAAAACAAAATTTTTTTTCAATGAGTTATCCTTTATCCTTTTATTTATTTACCTTTTTTTTTTGGAAAAAAATTTTTTATTAAAAAGGCCCGGTTGGACCGAAAACGTTTAAAATAAAAAATTCTTCTAATGACCCTAAAAAATTGTTCACCCCCTTCTATTTGGTGCCAAGTTTATTATATCACTAAACAAGGGGGGAAACCCCCAAGAGCCCCTGACCGAAGTACAAACAAGTAAGCAAAGACCCCGGGAAAAACATCGGGGAAAGGCGGGGGGTTAAAATTTGAGATCAGCACTAAGGAAAAACCCCGGGGTCCGCCCAAGGGGGGGGATCTGCACCAAACAACAAAAAAGGCTCCAAAAAAGGCCCAGCGCGCCGAGAGAACATCGATCACTAAACCCCGGGCCCCCTTACAAAATCCTTATCATTACTTACTGGCAAGGAGAACATAGAAGACCGAACTCAGGCTCCCGTCAGAGGGGCTCACTACGCCCCCTGGGGGCCCCACCTGCAGCCCATGGAGAGGAGCCCCCCACTCAAAACCCCAAGTCCTCGGGGGGGAAAGGAAAAAAGGGCACAGGACATTTTCGCTGGATGAGGGCAGCCCTTTTAATGACGGGGGGGGGGGTTTAGAAGAGCCTTTGGGTTTGGTGGGACAGGGCGAAGCAGTCACTTGGGCTGGTGTACTTGGTGACGGCCTTGGTGCCCCGACAGCGTGCTTGGGGGCCCCTCCGGAGCAGCGGCCACGGGGTGGGGATCCCCCGGGGGTGATGGTGGAGGCTTGTTGTAGTGCCCCAGGGGGAGGTTCCCCCTGCGATGCGCCGAAGAGAAAAAGGGAATTCTTGATGACCATGGCCTGGAGGGATCCCTGTGGGGGTGGACCGTTCACACCTTTGACCATAATGGTAGCCTCCTTCCTGCTCTCCACCTTCTTGCCGTCCTTTTTTTTTTCTGGGTTTTTGGTCCGGCTTTCTTGGGAGCCCTTCTTGGGGTGGAGCAACTTGGGATCAGCCATATTAAAAACAATGCATCTTGTCAAAGGGAAAAAACAGAATACCGATCCTTCCAGAGGGGGGGCTTTTTCCCCCCCAGCAAATGACCTGTGTCAGCTCTCAGTGCTATGGTAAAAAATTTTTTGGATAATACAAAGCAAAACTCCACCCTGGGCAGCTCGGGGGAAAATCCAAAAAAAAAAAATTACCCCCCATTGGCCGCCACACAAATAGTGCTTTTCCCCCCAATAGGCTGTGTATCCCATTGCAACTCCCCTCATTGTGCGTATCCCCTCATATTGTTCTTTAAACCCCCATATCATACTAAAACCCCCTTACACGATCCAATGTCGTTAAGCAGAATTTTCCTTTTCCCCATAGATGCTTTTAAACTCCCATTATAGAGGCAAACCCATGTTGTACTGCTACCCCAATATCCCCTTGGAGCCCCCCAGTATTTTTTTCCCCATGAATGTGAGAAACCCCCTTATAGCGCTGATTCTCCTATAGTGCTGAATACCAATTTTGTATTTTTTCATTTTAAAGGGCTCAGGGATTTTTTTCCCCGTAATCCTTGACCAACCTAATAATTTGCTGTCGTTGTGACTTTTTGCATGGGGGGCGGTGCGTTCTTCACTGGTCCTCTCTGTCGCAAGTGATCGGCGGGACCCCATTTGGGGGAAAACAGAGGACAGTGAGGGACCGGCCCCCCTCCCCCCCTTCCGGGGGGTCTGTCTCGCCCCCCAAAATTTTGGATTACCGGGCAATGGGGACTAGACCGACCCTGGGGAAGTCTATGGGGTTCACAGGTAGGGGGCTCGGTCGGGCCCCTGGGTTGGCTATGGGGGGGAAATTACGGGGATAGATATATTTTTCGTTCGTGACGCCCCCGTTCTCTAAAAAATTTTTACCAGCCTGCGTAGAGCTTGGGGGGGATGGTGAGGCAGCTAGATGGGGCCCCCAAGGTGGGACTTTTCCCCCGGGGCGAGGGTTTTTGGTGGGTTGTGCGGGGATGCAATTAAAAAACCCTCTCAACCGTCACGTCTTTCCCTACCTTTACTTGAAAAATGGTAAGGGGGTCCCAGGGGGCGACCCAAAGGAAAAGTTTTCAAGATAGCAGCGGGGCAAGTTAGGGGCCCTTTTTTTCAAAAGATAGTCCAACCCGCTAAAACTTTTTCCCTCAATAAACTCACTTCTCCAACTGTACTGCCCGGCAGTTTTGGGGTGGGGGCCCCTTTCCCGGATGAAACTAGGTTTTCCCCTTTTTGGGGAAACCAAAGTTCCTTTTCCACCTGACCCCGTTAGTACTGACACCCCGGGGGGCTTGCCGCAACCTAAGGCCCCGGGAAGCCCGGGGTTTTCCCCCCCCTTTTGCATGAAGCTATAGGGTGCTTCGGCCCCCCTGCCCGTGACAATGTGCGGACTTTTCCCAACCCTTAGCACCCGAACCTCCCCCGGGGGTTTTCGCCTTGCCCCGGGTGGTAGATAAGCTTTTTTTTTCAAGGTTAATAAAGTCGCCCCCTTACAAATTCCCCTTTTTTGAGCTTGTTGAAATTTCAGTAATCTTCTAGGCAGGACAGTCTTAAATTCCTTCCTTGGGGGGGAGACTGAAGTATATTGCAACTACTTCTTTTTTTTTAATAAATGTCTCAGCTTCTTAAGTGGGGCACAGCTCTGACAGGTGAGGTATCGGCCACCTTATGGCCCCAATTTCTGAACTGCACAAACAATCCCCCCCCTGTCTTCCTGACAGGGCGAAAACTGAATCCTCACTAACGCGATGCTTGCTAACATAAAATACCTTGGGGGTGTTAATGGTGCTGAAAAAAAAATTTTATTTTGCATTAAATGCATTCCCACACATCCTCCCGGGGTGCGTGGCCTTACACCGGGTACACATTTCCCCCTGGTAAAACACACTCCCCCTGGAAATACAAAAAAATTTTGTTTATGCATTAAACTTCATTAACCCCATGGGAGGAAGATTTCTTGAAATTGCCAAAAAAAAATTAATATAGAAAAAAAAAAATATTAAAATAACAGTTCTATATATGACGGCAATATTCTTGTGAAGGCCCCACCAAAAACCTTTTTCGTGGGTCCCCGGGGGGGCGGGGATATACAGACCTCACCAGTGCCACACCACAGGTTTTATTATTCAAGGTATTTTTGGGGGTTTTTGTAAAACCAAGAAATGCCAAGGGCAAAATATACAATATCAGTTTTTTTGGGGGGTCTCCCCCGCCCGATTCCCCGTAAAACCATAAAAGAAAAGACACAGAAAAAATTTAAA